>CABHPR010148680.1:526-36572 GCA_902168415.1 Peromyscus melanophrys
ACACACACACACACACACACACACACACACACACACACACACACACACAATTTATTAGAGTAGCTTACAGGCTGTGGTCTAGCTCATCTAATGGTGACTGTCTCCTGAAGAAAGTCTAAGAATCTCTGTTGGAATTCCAAAGAAGTAGACTCTAGTGCTAGTTAAGAAAGAAACTTGCTAGCAAGAACGAGCCATACAGGCAGAGAGCAAATTTCTTCTCTCTTTATATAGGCTGCCCCAAGAAGGTGTGGCCCAGATTTTAGGTGGTTCTTTTGACTTCAAATGATCCAATAAGCTAAAAATCCCTCACAGGTGTGCCCAGCAGCTTGCATTTTTAGTTGATTCCGGATGCAGTCAAGTTGACAACCAAGGATCGACATCACACCATGGAAGCATGAGGACCTGGGTTTGGTCCCCAGAACCGATGTAAAAAGCTTGTGTTATGATGTATATTTGCAGTCTCAGTGCTGAGGAGGTAGAGACTGACTGGTCCCCAGGGCTTGTTGGCCAGCCAGCCCATGCTGGTGAGTGAGCTCCAGGATAGCGAAGACCCTGTTTAGAAAACCAAGGTTGAGCCAGTGAAATGGCTCAGAGGGTAAAAGCGTTGAACAACTGGTTTTGATCCCCAGAACTCACAGTGAAGGAAGAGAACTGAGCCCTGACCACATGCCCACTGTGTGTCTTCATCAGTGTTCTATGCTGTGAAGAGACACCTGACTGAGGCAACTCTTATAAAAGAAAGCATTTAATTGGGGCTTGCTTACAGTTTCAGAGGTTTAGTCCATTTTCACTATGGCAGGGAGCATGGAGGCACCATGGAGGAAGACATGGTGCTGGAGAAGGAGCTGAGAGTTGATTCTACATCTGGATCCACAGGCAGCAGGGACAGAGACTGGGCCTGGCTTGAACTTTTGAAACCTCAGAGCCCAATCAAGTGACACACTTCATCCAACAAGGTCACACTTCCTAATCCTTTCAAATAGTGTCACTCCATAGTGACCAAGCATTCAAACTTTTTAGCTTATTGTGGTCATTCTCATCCAAACCACCATACTGTGACACATATGTCCCTACACACACACACACACACACACACACACACACACACACACACACATACACACACACAATCACATTCATACTTACACAAATCTCTCTCTCTCTCTCTCTCTCTCTCTCTCTCTCTCTCTCTCTCTCTCAGAGTCTGAGGAAACAGAATCAGCTGAGGAATTGGCAAGGTGAGGTAGCTGTGGCTTGTTCTGCTTCTCTGATCTTCCAGGATTCACCCCAATAACTGGCCTCAGGTTTGTTTTTATTAATAAGAACTTTTAAGATTCATGCTACAGTACACATGTGTGTATCTGCATGTACTGGCATACACACACGCAGACACAGATACACTTTCACACACACAAAAACTCCATATCACAATAAAGAGACAAAGCCATTTAACCCTTAAGAAGAAATTCTCCCTACTAGCAAAAATGCAGACACAAATGAAAATGTGCCCTGGAGTCAACAGCTGAGGCCCTAGCTCTTGGAGCTTATAGATCTGAAATCCTTAAGTCTAGGAAAGACATGCTGGGGAGATGGTGACCTGGGGTAGATAGTGTCCCTTCTGTAGCCGGCACACAATGGCTCCTACATAGGCAGGACCCTCTGCTTTTAGATCCTGGCAGGGATCCAAATGGACATGATGATGGCCATCTTGAGTGTAACCCCCATGACTGTCCCTAAGCAATGCTGGTAGTGTCCCTGCATGGTTCCCCAGCAAACTGTGAATAGACAAAACCATCAGAGTTGTTCTCAGAATTTTACAATCCAACCAGGCTCCTAAGTTCCAGAAACTGCCTGAGGTCCTGGATGTTAACTCGGGATGAACCAGTACATCCAGCTCCCATGCAGTTGCCTTTGCCCTGATTGTCCCACAAGCCCCTATTCCTGGCTCAGGTCATGGGGACTCACCTGGCCTTGTTACTGGTCAGGGTCAGTAAGTCCCAAAAAACATAATCCTGGTTTTCAGTGGTTCCTGGGGCCAGGTCTCATACATTGGGGTGAATTGTTCTAGAATAATCTCTTTCAAAGGATCCTTTGTTCCTTTTGCCTTCATAAGAGTTTCTATTACTAGCCATCTTTGTTGTTACTTCTATATCTGTCTTTCATTGTGACGGCATCTCTCCTCTCTGAAGCTGACACTAACATACTCAAAAATAGACTTAGACTCAAAAATAGACCCCCTGTGAGGCCTCGGCTTCTAGTGATTCTGTACCTCTCCCTGCATACTCACCTGTTTGAAGACTGCATATCTTAGCACAGAGCGTGCTCAACACAGATCTTCCTCCAGCAGGCTACCAGACAAGCAAGACCTGAACACTGACTATGGCAAAAGAACAAGAAAAATCTGATTAGGCTACAAGTTAAGCATTTCAAAAGTCCAGAATCTGAAATGATTCAAAATCCAAAACTCCTTGAGCTTTGCTCTTGGTACCCCAAGTGGAAAATTCCACTCCTGACCTCATGCATAAAACTGTCTCACGTACAGAATGAGGAAACACAGTTTATAAATTACCTCATGGCGTATATGTAAAGTACATGCTACATAGACAGCTTTCAGCTCTAGACTGAAGTGTTAGTCCCCAAATATCTCATATGCAAATATCCTAAAACCTGGAAACATCTTATCTGGAGCTTGCCTGGCTCTGGGCCTTTCAGGTTGGGCATCCTCGGCCTTTGATGCCTGAGACCTTATTTTTGTTCCCTAGATATCAAATCTGGTATCTAGTGCATATCAGGAAGGGCTCTACCACTGAGCTGCATCCTAGCCCTAGACATATCTTTAAATCAGAGTTTCTTGAGTTAACGTACCGCAGAGGTACCTGCACACCCATGTTTGCTGAAGCACTCGTCCTGGTAAGAGTCATGCTAGGAGAAGAAAAGTGTACCATGTGTACAAGTGGAATTCTCCTTGCCTATCAAAAATGAAGCCATGTCAGTCACGGAAAAGTGGATGCCGCTGGAGGTAGTCAGATCAAGGGAATTAAAGCAGGTTCAGGCAAATATCATGTATTTTCTCTTATTTGTGACATTATGTACAGTCACATAAAATCATGTATGTCTATAAAACATGAAAGTGGATGTGAAGCTGTGTAATGGAGCAGATTGGAGCAGGGGTGAAAGGGGGGAGCCCAGAGGATGTGGCTAGATACCTGGACAAAAGCTTAGAAATAAAAGAAAGGAAATAAAACATTTAAAACACAGAGCCATATAACATAGAATAGATTCATTCCTTCCCACTTCTCGGTGCTGGAAATGCCAATAAGACCCTAGGACATCTTCAGATTCAGTTTATTGTAGTTTTGTCTTTTGACAAGGCACATGACTTAAAAGCCTTGTGGATCTGGTGTTGGCACAAGACAGACACATGTCCAAGGGGACACAACAGAAAATCCTCAACAAATGCCAGGGTAAATGGCCACTTGAATTTTGGCAGAGAGGCACCATGGGATACACTGAGTTGTGGTTCTTTACACTGAACAACAATAGTAAATTATATGAGTGTCTTAGTTAGGGTTTCTAATGCTGAAACAAAACACCATGGCCAAAAAGCAAGTTGGGGAGGAAAAGGTTTATTAGGCTTACACTTCAGCCTTGCTGTTCATCACTGAAGGAAGTCAGGACAGGAACTCAAACAGGACAGGATCCTGAAGGCAGGAGCTGATGCAGGGTCATGAAGGGAAGCTGCTTACTGGCTTGCTTCCCATGACTTGCTCAGTCCTCCTTCTTATAAAACCCAGGACCACCAGCCCAGGGATGGCACCACCTACCATGAGCTGGACTCTCCCCCGTTGATCGCCTTATAGACGAATCTCATCAGGGCGTTTCCTCAGCTGAGGCTCCTTCCTCTGATGACTCCAGCTTGTGTCAAGTTGACACACAACCAGCCAGGACAATGGAAAAATGAAAATTGCCACACCACCCTGAAGGATCCACCAAAGTTAACTCTCTGGCTTATAGATCCAAATGTGAAAACAGAATTAACAATGTCTAGAGAACAGCATAGGCACTTACAGTAAAGTGTTTCTCAGACCGAATGAAACACATTAAGCTTGACGGAAAGGGCAGACTAAGTAATCATTTAACTCAAACTTCTATTTATCAAAAATTATATGAACAATTACCAAAGACAAATGGTGTGCTATAGAATAGACATTTGCAAATATATTGTTTATCCACTCTACATTGATTTGCAGTGTGTATGGAAAAAAAGAGTAATGTTTATACATATTTTTAAAATCATCAACAAGATTACAACACAGTCTAAAGTGAGCCCGAGTCATCAACAGGTTCTTCATGAAGCATGATCTCCAAATGGCCACTAAATACAAGACCAGGCATTCAACAGCAGTCACCAGGGAAATAAAATCAAAGTCACATAGGGCTGGGAATACAGCTTAATGGGTAAAGTATTTATGTATAAGTATAATTTCCAGCATGCATGTAAAATGGATGAGGGTGGTGGCACATGCTTGTAATTCCAGCACTGGGGAGGTGGAGACAGGTAGATCCCTGGGGTGTCATGTGTCAACCAATCTAGACAAATCAGTGATGCCCAGATCCCTGTGAGAGTGCTTGTCTGAACAACAGCAACCCTCCAAACCAATTAAGACAGCAACAATGAAAAACCAGATCAAGACAAAAGACTCCTGAAGAACCACACCCCAGGTTGACCTCTGTACATGTGTACACACACACACACACACACACACACACACACACACATGCACACATCACAATCACACACACAGTCATACACACAGTTATGTACACACAGACACACATACAAACAAAATCACACACAAAGATGTGCATACATAAAGTCACACACACAAAATCACTCTCACACACACAGAAACAAAAATACAGACATACATACAGACAGACACACAAACACACACAGAGAGTTCCCAGATACAAAGCAGACACTAGTTTTTAGAGCATTCTCAAGAAATCAACTTGAGGAGGATTATTAAACAAAATTATTTTTGTTGAACAGTATTTTCAATTTACTCTTTACTCACTATTCATTCCCAAGTTGTAAAGAAACCTAGTTACAGAAAATTAAATCTGCTCCCTTAGAAAGAGGAAAGAAAGTTAACAAAGAGGGTGAGAAAAAAGCAGTACTCATAACAAATAAGAGTAAAATGTAGAGCATGCGTGAAGGATTGACAAGTATTTGAGGTGACATGTGCTCCAGTCATGCATAATACACACAAGCATCTGTCATGCTGTGCCCCCAAATATGTCCAATTATTTTGGCCAGAAAAAGAAGAAGCTTTAAAAATGTATGTAGCAAAGTTTAACATAATGGTGCCTGCAAAGTGTTTATTTGTAAAGGAGCTAGAGAAAGAAGCGCCTGCTGAGCAGGCGTGAGGACCAGCGTCCTCTCTCTCAGAGCCCACGCTAGCTAAAAAGGTGGGTAGGGCTGTGTGCTGGTAATCCGGGGCTGGGAGAAGAGATGGCAGCTCTCTAAGACTCACTGACCAACCAGTGATCTCCAGGTGCTTCTCTCTCTCTCTCTCTCTCTCTCTCTCTCTCTCTCTCTCTCTCTCTCTCTCTCTCTCTCTCTCTCACTTTTTAATGTATTTATTTATTTTGAGACAGGGTCTCTTGTTGCCTCTAACTCCCAATAGCTGGAACTACAGGTGTGCACTACCATGTCTGCCTGAAAAGCTTCTCTCAAAAAACAAGGTGGAAAAAAAGTTGAGGAAAAGTTATGACATCAACTGCTGGCCTCCACATACACACATGCATGTACATCTGGGCACTCACTCTGAGTGAGACCAGTTAAGTTTTCTGAGACAGAACCACACCGAGCCTGCTGCTCCTGAGTGATCAAAGCCCAGCTTCTTGAGAGGAAGAATTGAGCTGAGCACCCCCATCCATCTCTCTCTGCTCTCCGGCTGAAGATTCAGTGTAACCAGCTGTTTCAAGTCCCTGCCGCTGGGCCTCCCTGCCATGATAGACTGTACCCTTGAACTTGAGCCAAAACACACCTCCTGGTGTGGGAAATTTACCAGAGAAGAGTGCTCGGACATGGATTTTAGCCAATAGAAAGTCGTTATTAGCCACAGGAGACTGCACTGGGTGTTTAGGATCCCAGGGTAGCCCCGAGCCTTTCTCAATGTGAGCTTTTAAGCACAAAAATCACATCCTGCCGGGTAGTGGTGGCACACGCCTTTAATCCCAGCACTCGGGAGGCAGAGGCAGGCGGATCTCTGTGAGTTCAAGGCCAGCCTGGGCTACAGAGGGAGTTCCAGGAAAGGCGCAAAGCTACACAGAGAAACCCTGTCTCGACCCGCCCCCCCCCAAAAAAAAATCACATCCTGTGTTGACGTACTTCAGTGAACAAGAACAGTTAGCCAAAAGCAGAACTACAGATGCCATAAAGCAAAGCTGGTACATTTAGAAGCTTTGCCAGAACTATGGACTGTGAGGCCTGCATGGCACCTCCATCATGGAGTCAGTTGTGCTGAGGTCTGGGCCCTGTTCCATTCCCCACTAGTCTTAGTGAATGAGTCAGATTATGGACTCACTCTGTTTTAAAGAGGTGTAGCCAGTTCTAAGGCCCATTAATTTTACCAAACTGATACACAATTGGCCATATAGTTTAAGATGCAGGGCCCTGCCATTAATCCAATCAGAATGAGAATTAAAGGCCCAGTCAATGCTTATAGCAGAGGAGTCGGCCAGGGGGACCAAGAGAACAGAGATTCGTATCAATTATCTTAATTATGTTTTTGTCTCTTTCTCTTTTTGAGGTTTTCCCCAACCATGACAAGATTTTTCTCTAATTACTCCTGAATAATTAGCATAGAAACAACAGGTTTTCCCCAAAGCCACACATAGTCCCCTTTGCTTCATGAGAAGTAAATTAAAGCCTCTCCAATTTTGTAGGACCATTTCTGCAAGAGAATTTAGCTTGTTTTAACTCAGAAAAGAAATATTTAATGCCTCTAGCTTCCTGGTCAACTGGTCTACTTATTTTGGAAATCATCGAAAGAGGCACATTTAATTAAGCCATTAGTATATGCCACCAGGTATTCTTAGGGTCTCAGTAATATTACTGTTACACAGATGAATTAACCCATACAGCAGAATAGTAGGCATCAGAGTAAGGGGAAGTGCCTAGGTTAAAGGTTTTGGATATTAGACAAGTTACAGCCCCTTGTAATCCTCTCATGTTAATTTGGGCTGCCTCCAGTCACAATGAGTTTTGTCAGTCAATGGGCTGACAGTCTGGTTAGTTCAGGGGCCAGGAGTCTAAGCATAACCAGCAGTTCTGGCTAATGTCTGGCTGGGAGCGATTAGCTCTATCCACAGGGTCCCTTCCTGTGGCATAAAGCCTGATTCTCCCTGTTTCCTAAAAGCCAGAATATTTTAAAGGAATTTTTCAGCAAGCCTCAGTTTTGCACTCCCCTGTTCCTGGCAACTAGGGGGCCCAGACGCATGCATGCATGGAATTTTAAATTCTGTATTCCAATCACAAAAGATAATTCCCACATCTTTCCTTTCTCCTGGGCATCAGTGAATAAAGGTAAAGATGAATATGAGTTGCTGGTCTGTAGTAACACTAGTAACCTCTTCCCTTTATCTGTCTTTCTCACTTTCTAGTCCAGACCTGAGAGCAGTGGGGGTTGGATCATGACCCTGTGTCTATAACCATAGTGCAAAACACAAGACTGAGAAGGAGGTGGAGAGGCAGGGAGTGGAAGGGCCTGAGGCCCAATGAAACCTTAATTTCAATAGGTGTGTAGTCCAGAGACAGTCCATTTGGCAGCAGTGTGTCTGTGGATCCTGCTTTCTTGCCTGGGTGTGGTGGACCCATGGTGTAATGCCAGCTACCTTTATAGCCATAGGAGTATAGGGTCCTTTCCAAGTTGGTTCCAGCATCCCTTTATTTACCCACTTGACTCAGATGGTATCACTGGACTTGAACAAGGGAAAGCTGGTGGTGGACTCAGAGGTTGGCTGGGTCTCTCAGATTGTCCAATGAATAGTCTGTATGGAGGACTGAAGGGTCTATAGTGACTTGAGAAGGGAATGGTTAGCATTCTGCCAACTGCTGATCTCTGAGCCTGGGAAGCAATGGGGAAGGTCTTTCGAGCATAATCTCATGGGCGCAGATTCCTTCCTATTTGGGGTGCAGCGAGCCCAAAGCAAAGGAAGGAAAACTATCCATCCTTTACTAAACTTTAACGAGAGTTTTGTTAGAGTTTCCCTTAATGCTTTGTTTATTATTTTTACCTGGCCAGAACTCTGAGGTCTATATGCACAGTGAAGTCTTTAAGCTAGGTTGAAAGCTTTAACTGACAGGTTTTAGCTATGAAAGCCAGGTCATTGTCAGACTCTATTGCTAGGGGGAGACTAAGTCAGGGAACCAGTTCCTGGAGGAGCTCTTTAGCTACTATTTGAGCAGTTTCAGTCTGGGTGGGAAACACTTCTATCTGCCCTGGAAAGGTATCTATAAAAACTAGCAAGTAGTTTTATCCTCTTGATAAAGGCCAAATCTCAGTGAAGTCAGTTTTCCAAGATTTCACTAAGGTGTTGACCTCTTATTTGGACCCCTTTCTGGGTAAAGGCTGTCTGGTTTGGATGACTTGACTTGGTCTGGCATCTGGTTGAGACATCCCACACTAGCATGTTTAGTCTAGGTATAACATACCTTGGTCTGAGCAAATCAGAAAGTTTTGTGGACCCCAGATGAGTAGCTGGTGAAGGTCAGTTACCAGAGTTCTGCCAGTCGTCTCAGGGAGAATGATCTTGCCCTCTGGTGCCCTCCACCAACCTGTGGGTTTGAGCTGTCCATTTCTTCTTTACCAACCGAGCGATGGATTTTTAAAAAAAATTTTTCAGAGAATGGTGGGTTTTGAGTTTTCCAATTATATGGCATCATTGGTTTAAAAGAAGACATAAATCGTGAAAAAGAAAGGAATGGAACTTTCTCTTTTCCATTGGGCTCAGCCCAGGAGAATTTTCCTCCTTCCCCAGAGCTGCTTAGAGCAGACACAGAGTAGAGGGAATACTCACCTTGGGGAATTATTTTCCCCTCCCTGTGTGCATTCCAGGCAGGGGGCTCTGGACAAGAGGCCCGGCTCCTCCCAACCCCCAGGGACCAACCCTGACCATGAGCAGGAGTCAAGCAACAAAGTAAGCAAATGCTCCTGCTCCCAGAGTGGAACAGGGCAAGGATTTTTTTTGGAGGGAGGTTCTGTAGGCAATTTGGCATAGACAAAAAGATTCAGGTCCCCAACAGGAAGGGGTACAGGCCGTAATCCAGGGGGTTCTCACATGAGAGAAAGCCACTTATCAATACAAGAAAACAGAACGGACAGACACACAAAGGATGACATACAGATGTACACACACACACACACACACACACACACACACACACACACACACAGGCAGTAAAGACAAACCAGGGGTGACTACCACACATTTATATACCTGAACAGACATGGGGAATCTAGTGACATCTCACTGGATCAGTGGTGTCTCAGGGTCTGGTCTCTGGGATCTCAGTGGGACCTCCAGAAATGCTGTGGGGTATTCATCAGAGAAGTCTGCTCAGACATGGATTTCAGACAATAGAAAGTCTTTATTAGACACAAGCAACTACACTGAGTGTTCAGAACCCCAGTGTAGCCAGAGCCTTTCTCAGGGTGAGAGAGGGGTGGGCATTTAAGCACAAAAAACATGTCCTGGGTTGACATATTCCAGTTAACAAGAACAGTTAGCCAGAACTACAGAAGCCAAAAAGCAAGGCTGGTCCATTTAGAGACTTCCAGAACTATGGACTCTGATGGATTAGGTCTTTGCTTTTGTTTTGGCTGGTGGTGCTGTCTACGTGCTGAGTATTACAGCCTGAATGGCACTTCCATCATGGAGTTAGTTGTGCTAAGGTCTGGGGACCGGTTGCTCCTTCCTCCTTTAAGTTGCTTTGTCAAGATTTTGTCACAGCCATGACAATAGCAATCAAGATCATCACTCACAAGAGAAAAGTCTATCATAGAAAAGACAGCAGAGCAGCCAAGTCCAACAGCAAATTATCACAGGAGGGAGAAGATGCTGTGGTTTGGAGGTGCTTTTGTGCTCCACAAAAGCTCATTAGCTGGAATCTTGATCCCCATCTTTAATAGGTGAGGCCTCACACACTGAGAAGGAGGCTCAGTGGGTAAAACATTTGCTGTGTAAGCATGACTACTTGAGTTGAAATCCCCAGCACTCAAGTAAAAAGCTGGGCATGGTGGCGCACACCTGTAATATGAGTGCTGGGGAGTGCTTGGGGGGAATCCATGGGGCTTACTGATCATCCAGTCAGCCAACCAATGAGCTCTGGATGCAGCAAAAGAACCTGTCTCAAAAAAACCAGGTGATAAAGGGAAGCACCCAATGTTGACCTCTGGCCCCTACACACACACAAACTCATTCAGCACAGGGAGATATATACACACACAGAAGAGCTGAGTTTTAAATGGGTGTGCTTCAGAAGGAATTAATGTGGTTCTTTGGGGATCCCCATTAGTTACTTCAAAACAGTTATTATGTAATAACACACCCGGCATCTGAATCTGTGGCTTCCTATCTTACCATGTGATCTCATGATATGGTGATATCATTCATTGTGAGGTCATTCCCCTGAGCCAAGCCAATGATACGACTGACCTCTTGGACTTGAGGTCTCCCCAAATGTGAGCTGAATAAATTTCTTTTCTTTATGATGTATCCAGCCTCCAGTGTTACGTTATAGCAACAACAACAACAACAAAATGATACAAGAAAATCATGCTGTGATTCACTGTGGCAATGCAGTGGCCAAAGGAACAAGCAGAAGATTTTTAGACTGCCAGCTGTCAACTCTAATCCTGAGTTTGTCTTCTATACCCCAGGTGCACTTTGAACCACAGACAACACCCAGGCAGTGTTCACCCTCAGTGATGCAAAAGAGGTACACCTGAATATTTTCTGACAGGAGATCAGAACTGTGTGCTACTGATGGTCGAGGTCTGACCTAGATATTGGCATCTTGTTCAAGGAGTTGACATAAAATCCCACACAGCGAGGAAACTTTTGGAGTAAACCAATAGAAAAGTCAGATTATACTTAGGATATAAACAAGAGTACAGCCTGGGTTCTCTTTTAATGGGGAATAAAGGGAGGAGGGGTTAGTGAGTAAGGGATGTAGTTTGGGTGATTCTCTATACATTAAATCATACAACCGTTCATTTCCCATAATGCATCTATTTTTGATCATGAGCATGCCCAGTTGTGCCTAGGCATAATATTGTAAATGGGAGAGTCTCCCCACAAAAATTATTGAAGGATACAGCTTTGTCTTACTGTGTATACACCCCAAACTAGTTCAGATCAGATCAGTCTTTCTAGTCTAATATCTAGACATAAGGAGACGAAGACCAAATAGAATCTAAGATTGATGACTGTCAAGGAAAGGAGAAGTTTATTATGTTGATCAGAGAGGATTATACATGTAACCTGATACACAGGTCTGAGGTTTTATGGTTGGGGGGTGGTATGTGTGCATATCCCAAACCATGTGCATATCTCAAGCCATGTATGTGCTTTCCTCCTCAAGTGAGCATGAGTGCTTGAAGTGGTGGCCCAGGAGTCTCTCCCAGTCCTACAGTGAAGTGGTTTCAATAACTTTTGGTCCTGAAATTTAGTATTTTACAAGGGAGAATAGAACCTAGGTCTGTGGTCTCCATCCTATCCATTACCCTACCGTATTTCATTTGAGTTTAAAGTGACTACTCCTGACACTGAGACTCAAGAACAGAGAGGTCAAGTGCACAGTCACTAGTCCAACCTTCAGTACTCACTCGGGACAGAGATGTCCCCACTGCAAAGTCAATGTAGACACAGAAGCAAGAAAAGGAGGTAGTGTGGACATACAGAGATGCTCCGTCCTGAGGATGGAGAAAAATCAAATCGGTGGCATGGAAATAAGTGAGCAGAAACCATGGAGAGTCTTTTAACTCAGAAAATAGTCAGGGTCATGCTTTTAAAATAAGAGATGAAAATCTAAACAATTGACAGAATAATACTCAACAGACAGCAAAGAGTTTTAGAACCCAAGTAGGACCAAAATTAAAAATGACAAAGTTAGAACAAACACTCCCAAGAATTTAATGATGCACAGAAAGCCTGCTGGAAGAGTAAGTGTGAAGAAGAAGAAAAATCTCATGCAAGTAGAAATAAATGAAATGACAGACCCCAAAACACCACAGCAGGATAATCATGGTCCTTGAGACAAAACGGAACTGGAAAGTCAGAAAGTATCCAAAGACAAAAGTCAAGAAAACATCCTTCCACTGAAGAACTGACTTTACAAAACCAAACCTTTCTGTTAAAGGTAAATTTGTTGTGAATGAATATTAAGACAAAATTCTGAGCACCCACCATATTATCTAAAATGGGGGGAAATAATCAGATGACTCCCATGGTTCATGGCTTTAACATTTACTTGAGTCTAAGTGGCCAGAGAAGAATATTTACACTAGTCATAAGAATAGAAGATGAGGTTTAGAATATCATGTTTTCTCGCGGTGTCTGCAGCTGGTGACTGGTACACAGAAAGGAAGCCATTGCATCCTTGAGAAACAAAACAAAGAAGAACAAAACCCCATGCAAACAAAAGAAGAAATAATTATCAAATCCTGCTTATTGCAAGCTGCTGGCATTGGCTGAAGGTCTATTGTGAGCCAGGCTCTGATTCCAGTCTATTTGTGCTCATGGGAACCCTGGTAGGTTACTGTCTTAGGTGGGTTTTTACTGCTGTGAAGAGACACCATAACCACATGACTTTATAAAGAAAACATTTAATTGGGGTGCTCGCTTACAGTTTCAGAGGTTCAGTCCATTATCATCATGATGGGCAGCATGCAGGCAGACATGGTGCTGGAGTTGAGAGTGCTACATCTTGCAGGCAACAGGAAGTCAACTGACTCACTGAGTGGTATGCTGAGCATAAGAAACCTCAAAACGTGCCCCCACAGTGACATACTTTTTCCAACAAAGCCACACCTCCTTAGTAGTGCCACTTCCTTTGGGAGCCATTTTCTTTCGAATCACCATAGTAACCATCTTTTCTAATCTCAGCCAATCAAAGATGGATGATTCCTGTATATTCGGTATTTCTCTCTATACTAAAAACAGCCAACTAACATCAATCTAAAAGTAATCAAATAAGGAGCTAGAGATGGCCTAGCCATTAAGAGCACTTGCTGCTCTTGCAGAAGACTTGAGTTCAGTTCCCAGCACCCGCTTGGCAGTTCACCCCCACCTATAATTCCAGCTCCAAGGGATTGGAAACCCTCTTCTGGTCTGATGGATACCTGCACATTCATGGCACATACACATACACATGCACACATGCGTGTGCATAAACAAACAAACAAACAAATAAATAAAATCACTCTGAGCTACATGTCTATGAAGCTACTTTTCCCAGCACTTGGGGAATCATCAATAGATTCCAGGTC
Source organism: Peromyscus melanophrys (assembly GCA_902168415.1). Classification (NCBI taxonomy): domain Eukaryota; kingdom Metazoa; phylum Chordata; class Mammalia; order Rodentia; family Cricetidae; genus Peromyscus; species Peromyscus melanophrys. Next base: position 14,086 of record CABHPR010148680.1, read on the forward strand.
TCAGGAGGAAACCACTTCCTGGTTCTAGGATGGCAGCTTCAGTTATTTTGACTGGACCCAAGGGCCCAGTGAGTTGGAGGGATTTTAATCTCAGGACACTAGCCCCACCCTTGAGGCTCCACTGTTATCATCCGGCCACCTGCTAAAACCCCCTCACACAGTCATTTTGGGGAACAAAACTTAAGCAGACAAGTTCTTGGCGGCAGAGGTGTTCAGACTATAGCTCTCCCCAAGAGTTCTAGGCAAGTGCCTCATCTTCTCGGTCTTCTTAAGCCTTGGCCACCGCTCAGCCCTTCGTCCTAGAACTGTTACAGTGAACACTCACACCCTCCCACCCTCCAGCTTCTTACTCCGCTGTCAGCTGTGCCCACTTCCTTGCTCTAAGCAGATGATGGATTCCCCAAGGACAGACAGCTCAGCGCTTCTCGCCTTCCCACACATCCGCTCGCCCTGGGACACACATCATCGCTTCAGATGCTCCCCTTGTCACCTTCAAAGATGTCACTTCCTGCACTCCTCCCTTGCATGCTCACCCACCACATGGAGGTTATTATAAACTAAGGAGGACCAGCCGGATACCTCCCTCACAGTGAGTCCCAGCCTGAATGCTCTGTTGTTGTCCCAAAGCTCGCACATGCTTCATTTGGTTTTCCCTAAATGTCATTTCTTCTCCTAAATACAATCCATTTATTTTAGTGTCTCCACTAACTGCTGTTTCTCATGACTTCATCAGACCACTCACACGGGCGTCATCACCCTTCGCCACTCCACTACTTGTCATGGACCTGGCCACACATTTCAGATTTTTTGTTCATTTGTGAGAAAACAGTGCTGAAAATCTGATAGCCTGCCTCACACAGATTCTCTTCTGTCTAATAAGAAGTTTCAGTGCTTGCAAGGACTGAGCAGTAGCTGGAGTGCTGCCTGCAGCTGGACTGCAGTTCTTCTCCAATTGTTCCCAGCACTCAGCAGCCTCTGAAGTGTGTATTAACCTGTTCCAGTCTACACCCTCTTACCAGAACCTAAGGTCATCCATTCCACAGGTGAGACCCTGGACCCTGACTCTACCCTGCTAGGTCCTACTTCCCATGTTCTCATCACCCACCAGTGTCACCACCTTGGGAAACAAGACTGCCATACAACCATGGAGGACACCAGCACCATGGAAATCAAGGCTCTAACACTCTGACCACAGAGGAACCCAGCACCCTCCACTGACAACAGAGGACACAATCAAACTGCATTCAAGCCAAGCAGCAATGAAGATCGTGAGTGTTACATTCAGCGCCACCTCATCTTCCCCAGCCAACTTACTCCTCGTGTAGTCCAAGGTTTCTGGGCATAACTGCACGGAACTTTGTCATCTTCTCAGAGATTTCCTGGAGAAAATGACAAGTCTTACAAGGCAATTACTCCTTGTGGTGGTTCATCTCCATTGTCAACTTTGTAGGGTTTAGAGTTGCCATGAAAATGTTCATCCTGGTAGTCTGTGAAACATTCACAAAAGGCTTCACTCAGGAAGGAAGATCTAAGCCTGCAAGAGGGCAGCACCATCCTATGGGCTGAGGTCTGGGACTGAGTGCAGGAGAAAGCCAGATGAACAGCAACAGTCACCTCTCCCTGCTTCCTGACTGTGAGCACGACGTGACCGGCACCTCACATTCCTGCTGCCATGATGGCTGTGCCAGTGTGCACTGCATCCTTTCTCAAAGAGCAAGCCAAAATAAACTCTTGCTTCCCTGTTACTTTTGTAAGGCTTTTGGTCACATTCAAGGAAAAGGAATTACTATGTCCTCAAGTCTGCCATTTATTCCAGCAAAGTATGGAGGTGAGAAAGCCTACGCAGCTAAAACCTACCAGGAAGGAAGACAGATGATATCACTGAGGCAGCAGCAGAACATGCATGTTGTGATCTTGTTTCTGGATTTGTTTTTCTGCTTATGAAAGTGGGGTCCCTGACTTTCCTTCCTGAAAGGTCAGTCATTAGAACATGCTAGATTTGGACTCTTTCTTACTGCTCATTAGTTGATATGATAAAATTCCCTGCGAACATCAAATGTATTGACTGTTTATGCCATTACTGGAACTGTTAGCTTTTTTTGAAATATTTATTTTACTTTTTATTTATGTGTTTATGTGTGTCTTTGTCTGTATATACGTCACGTTTGTGTACTGTCATGGAGGTCAGAAGAGAGTGTTGGATCCCCAGTAGTTGGAGTCACAGGCGTGTTGTAGTGGACATGGGTATTAATATCCAAACGTTGGTCCTCTTTAAGAGCAGCAAGCACTCTGAAACTGCTGAGCCATCTCTCTAGCTCCATGTTGGTTAGTTTTAACTCTCAACATGATACAACCTAGAATCACCTATGATTAGAATCTTAGTGAGGACTTATCTAGATCAAGTTGGCCTGTGGGGGGTTGTCTCAATTGCTACTTGACTTAGGAAGATCTGTCCACTGTGGGTGGCACCATTTCCTAGGCACAGTTCCTGAATTGTATAAGGGAGGAGAAAGCTATCTGAGTGCAAGCAAGAAAGGATTCATATATTTTCTTTTTGCTCTTGACTGGAGTGTAATATGATTAGCTGTTTAAGTCCTTCCTCAATTTCTCCAAAACAATAGACTGTAATTTGGAAGTGTAAACCAAATAAACCTTTCCTCCCCATGTGGCTTTTTGTCAGGGTATTTATCACAGCATCAAAAATGAAACAAGGACAATGGATAAGAAAGATGGATGACACAAAATCCCTGCCATTCATTGAGGACAGTGTAAGGTGGATGGAAAACAGCACCAGCTACTTAGATGCCTATGGACAGTATAAGCATTGCCATAGCAACAGGACAGGAGAGTGAACTGTTTCCTGGCATTGAAGAAGGCAAGGAGCTATGATTTCATGTCCATCTTTAAGAATAGAAGGTGTTATCCAAACAGCTAAAGAGAAAGGGAGTGGTGTTTAGGCAAAGGAAGTCCATGAAAATCATCTCCTATTTTCCCACAGTTGATTCTGAGTCACAGGCATGGAAGGAAGAATGGGTCATGGGCACTCACACATCTATAGTGGTATTCTATTTGTACTGAAATGTGATTTTATTTGTATGTTAATAAATAAAGTTGCCTAGGGGTCAGAGCTATCAGCAAGCCATAGCAAAAGCCAGGGTGGTGGTGGTGCACGCCTTTAATCCTAGCACTCGGCAGGCAAAACTAGGTAGGTCTCTGTGTGTTCAAGGATACAGCCAGCAGTGGAGACACACGCCCTTAATCTCAATACCAACCATAAAAGACTTGGAGGTCTGTACAGAGAGGTAGTTACGAGGCAGTCATGTAGTTGGGTTTACAACCAATGAGAAGGCAGAACAGAACTCTTATTTAAAATCAAACGCACAGGAAGGAGTCCCTTTTCGGAGAGGTCTCTTGGCGGAAGAGGCTAGCTGGCGGAAAGCGGGTAAGACTCTTAGCTCTGACCTCTTTGGCTTTCATCTTTACATTGGCCCTGTGTCTCTTATTTAATAAGGCAGCTGGTTACATCTACACACATCAGAGATAAATAGGATTGACTGGGCAGTGAAGCATCAAATCTGGCAATATAAAGATAAAAATAGTATCAGTTATGAAACTCATCTTTTAAAATATTTACTCCATTGGTTAAAAAGTGTTATTTTTAAGAACTGAAATCTATCCACCAGTCTGTCTCTGTAAAACTATCATGTTTTATCTCTTTTTAAATTCAATCAATACAGTGATGATTGCAGTGAAATAGATAAATCAGAAAGAGAAGAGGAAACAGACATCATTCAGGGACTGACTGATACAACACAGACAAGAAATACAAACACTGGGACTCGGCTTTACAGCATTGCTAGGGACTTAGTAAGAGATTGTTGGTCCTGGCCAGAGACCAAGGAGGGAATGGGAAGAAGAGAGGAAGTGGGAGGAGGTGAGGGGAGGAAGAAATGGGAAGGGAGGGAGGGGGAGGGGGTGAGAGGGAGAGTACAAATCAAAGCAGGGAGAGTGGTGAACCCTGACACCATCCACCTTACGTTTTTGAGACAGGCCTGAAACTTGCCAATGTAGCTAGGATGGCTAGCCAGTGAGCTCCTGGGACCTGCTGTCCCTCTTCCCCAGCACAGGGATCACAAGTGTATGCCACCATGCTTGTTTTTGTCTGTGGGTTCCAGGGATTGAGCTCAGGTGTTTCTGCTTACAGAGCGGGCACTGTACACACGGAGCCATCCCCCAGCCCTGTTGTGGATTCGACACCATCTCTTTGCTGCCAAACCAACCCCTATGCACTATATTTCCCAGGAGGCAGCTGGAATTTTATAAGTATATGAATGGTGAATGACTTTCTGTCACAATTCTCAATTGGTTCTCTATCCTCCCTCTAACTCCTGTTGACCTGCAAAAGATCCTGAGTCAATCTTGAGAAAGAAGAACAAAGATTGAGGTTTCTCACTTTCTAGTGTCAAACTATATAATAAAGTTATAGAAATTAAAACTGCATGGTATGAACACAGACCTGCAGACCAGTGTAACATGTTAGAAAGCCCAGATATTAATGCATGTGTCAGCTGATCTTCAACATGAGTTTCAAGAACACATGTTGGGGAAGGGTTAGAGTCCCTTATTTATTTTTAAATTTTAAGTGCATTTTTGTTTACTTGTGCGCCCACGTGTCTATGCACACATGGGCATGCATGTACATGCACATGCATGGAGACAACTTGCACGAGTTGATTCTCTTCCTTTACCCTATGGGCTCCAGAAATCAAATTCAGATTTCTAGGCTTGGCAGCAGATGACTCCACCCCTACCCAGCCCCCACTGATCTGTCTCACCAACCTTTTTAATACTTGGTGTAAGATGAAACCTGGGCTTACATGGGATGAAGAATGAAGTTGGACCCTTACTTCCCACCACAAGTAAACATTAAAGATAAATGAAGGATTTATACATAAAACTTAAGACTATAAAACTAAAAAACAAAAAAATTAGGTAAAGGGCTTTGCATTGGTCTGAACAACACATTCTTGTGTATTCCTAAGCTCTCCCCAGGCTTCTCTTCCTCATCTGTTTCCAATTCCCTTGCCCCTACTTTTCAGTTCTAATCTTCACTTTTCCTTAAAAACATGAATCAAAATCTCCAGATGAACATAGTAAGAAATAAGAACTTTTGTGTCACCAGTGGGAATGTGACATGGTGTGTCCACTGTGTGAACAGCTGTGCTGCTGATCCAGATGTGACATGGTGTGTCCACTGTGTGAACAGCTGTGCTGCTGGTCGGGATGTGACATGGTGTGTCCACTGTGTGAAAAACTGTGCTGCTGACCTAAATGTGACATGGTGTGTCCACTGTGTGAAGAGTTATGCTGCTGGTTGGGATGTGACATGGTGTGTCCACTGTGTGAACAGCTGTGCTACTGATCCAGATGTGACATGGTGTGTCCACTGTGTGAACAGCTATGCTGCTGGTCAGGATGTGACATGGTGTGTCCACTGTGTGAACAGCTATGCTGCTGGTCGGGATGTGACATGGTGTGTCCACTGTGTGAACAGCTATGCTGCTGATCGGGATGTGACATGGTGTGTCCACTGTGTGAACAGCTGCTGGTCAGGATGTGGGCATGTACTTGTGTAGCTTCCTGTGAATTCCTCTGACATTTCTCTTACCAACCAGGCTTCTAATCACATTGAATTAATATATGACAGCTGCTTGAAAGCCCATTTCCAATTAAAATATCCTTTGCAATTCACTGGATTGGGGGACATTCCTAAGCCCTTGGTTATCTGATGTCCTGGAAACAGCGACAGGGGCAGATGGTTCAGGGCTTAGATCGCAGTGGATTTATTCCCCAGGAAATAAATACCTTGGACGTTGATCACTTTGAGCCGGTCTTTATTTCAAATTTTATTTTTAGACAGTTGATCTTTCTCATAAAAACATAATTCAGAAAGTATCATAAGGATATTCTGGGTGTAAATCAGAGGTAGCTCTGGAGCCTTCATGGGCCCAGGGGTAGAAGTCACATGCACTCAAATGTTTCCCTTGTGATCCAAGTGATGTCTACATTTGACCCTCACTCACTCCTGCCTGAGGCCGACTACTAAGGGGTCAGAGCATCAGTCTTTAGTAGGATTGCCTGGGCTGTTCTTGTTATTCTACCAATAGCTGTTCTCAGACCTTTATGGTCTGAAGTTAGGTTAAAGTTGCTGTCCTAAATTGAACTAGTTAGTGGAGATGAAGATCAGTCCCTCCACTTTTCTTGGCAGAGATCTCATGCTTTCTGTATTTTACCAATGTCCTTTGAACAGCCAGTGTCCTTTAAACAGGGCACATTTGCATTTCCACAAGGGAAGTCATGAGGACCCAAGCAGTCCCAGAAGGCACAAGACTTCTTGTGGATCAGGTAGACACCTTTGATGATCCACATACCAGAAGTATGGTCCAGATTTCTTGTGGATTAGGTGAACACTTTTGATGATCCACATACCAGAAATATGGTCCAGATTTCTGGTGGATCAGGTGGACACCTTTGACTATCCACATACCGGAAGTATGGCCCAGCTCTGAGGTCTGTGCTTCTGGCCTGTGTTCTGAGCCCTTCCCGGATGTGCATGTGTCTAAGGAACTCGGCCTCTCAGCCAGGGGCTGCACCTGTGCACTGGCGGCACTCACTCAGCTTGGGCTCTCTGTAGTATAAGCTCTAGGTGACAGTCACCATGACAACTGGCTGGCTGAGAGTCACATGGCAACCATGAGTCCATATGAAGGGAAGGTGACTGGTGTCAGACAGATGTCCCTTCCACAGTGACAATGGGATCTGAGATAAAAACCTTGTAGATTTCTCTAGGATTTGGACCCATCTCCTGGTGACACCCCTCCCTGCTCCTGTTTTCTCTGAAAAGGCTCTGGCCATTGGAGGCCCTGACCTTATGAATAACCCAGTGACTTCATCACTGACATCTTACCAGCTTAGTCATCCAGAGCCACAGGAGTGTCACCCAGAGGGACTCCCCTCAGAGACTATTTGGATAATTTCTTCTGTAGATGGGGGATATCTGGTTTGATGTCAGCATTCTGATCTTGTGCAGTCTTTTTCTCTATGTTGTGTATGTGTGTGTGCATGTGCATGTGTGCATGTGTGTGTGTATACATGTACATGCTGGTGCCCACGAGGGCCAGAAGTCGGCATTGCATCACCTGGAGGTGGAGTTATAGGTAGTTGTGAACAGCCAGAGGCTCTGAACCCCTGCAAGAGCAACAAGGGGGCTTCCATGCCACACAATCTCTCTAGTCTCTTTGACCCTTTTAAATCTGTAATATGTAGCTTATTTTTGCCTGTTCACTTAAATATATTCCTTCAGCAGCTCTCTGTGCCTCATCTGTCCCGGCATTTGATCCAAACATGAAAACCCTCTCTTTGGAGGAAATATTACCCTAGCGATGATGTTGGCGGCAGATATTGAGGAGCTGGGTTGTCACGGCTGGACCAGTGTGACCAGGGGTCAAGGTAGGTCAGTGGGACACGGCACTGGGCACACCATGACGTCTAGGAGCAGGAGGTGCTAGGTCAACATACAGAAAGCAAGGAGGAGATGGTGGATTTGGACTGCTAGTCTGGAGCCCAGGTTCTGAGTCCAGCTTCTTGCCTCTGCAGCACAGGCCATGACACAGACCTGGGCACTGATGACTTCTCAGGAGGCAAACACCTGCCTGCACTGCAAGAGAGAACTCAAGGAGTGTGCTGTGGGAAGTCTGACGGAGGGACCACTTTAGGTATTGTCATAGTGGAGCATCCAGGCGTACATTAGAAATAATCTAGTGTTCTATGTTAAAATAAGAAGGCATGAGTGTGCTGCCTGGAATACCTGAAAGGGATGGAAAAGAGGGTATGAATGTTGGATAGGCAAAAGGCAAAAAAGGAAACTGGCGGGCATGAGCAAGATGGATGCCTCAGGCATGCACATTTCTGCTGCAGGCCGCAGGAATATATCATAAGAACTCAGCTGGTTATGGCAAAGTCACTATCTGGAGGGATCAGGGAATTCCTCCAGAGGAAGCCAAATCCCAAGGAGTTTTTGGTGTTACTTGGCTTGTTATATATCAGCTGTATTCTGTTATGAAAATCATGTGTGCCTTCATAGTTTTTCCTATTGACTCCCCTAAGAAGAACTAACAGTGTAGACTGATCACTCTCTGGACATACACATTCCAGGTATTTGGAGAACAGCCTCAGGAAAGGCTTTCTCTGGAATCAGATTATCTCCCTCAGCCACTTTCAAGGACTACAGGAAACACCACCCAGGTGGGCACCCAACTTTCAAGGACTAACAGTGATAGCAGCCCACATGCAAGTCTCCTGACTTAACGGTAAATTCCGCAAGGAGACACTGCCTAGGTCAGGTGGACATTAAGTAATAGCTTTACAGAATTTAGCTTGGACCCTCCCTTTATATACGGGGACTTCCAGGGCACAGGGGGAGAAGAGAAAAGAGAATGGAAGAACTAGATGGATAAGAATTTGAGAGGAACAAACTGAGACGGGGAAGAACTAGATTGAAGGGCTAGAAGAGAGTACTAGAGGAACAAGATGGAAGATGAGGAAGAGTCAGATGGGAAAGCCCTAGCTGGGTAAGAACAAGTTGAAAAGGACTTAGATGAGGCAGAATTAAGATGAGAGAATTAAGATAGAACTTAAGAGGGAACAGTAGATAAAACAGAAATCGGGCAAGAAAGGAGCTAGACATGAGAGCAGAATAGAAGCTGTGTAGAGAAAGAACTATCACAGAATAATAAAGTGTATGAACTAAGGAGTTTCGTGTACATAGATTCATTTCTTTTCATCAAAGATTAATTATCAGCTGGTTGTAGATTCTTCCCGGACCCTGGGAGGGGACTACCGAGGGGCTGGACCCCCGTAGTTCTTGATACATTTCCAACTACAATCTCACCATCGCTAAGATGACAGGCTCATGCTCTGAGCATAGGTTTAAAAAATTGTTCATATTGCAAGTTTTATTCACATGGAATAAGTTCTGAGCAAGGGAATAAAAAATGATAAATTACTCGGTGCTGGAACTACAGAGTAAGGAGCTTAATTTATAAATGGGCTTAATGGTGGGGTGGTATATGAGCTAAAAATAGAGTGGATATTATAAAATTGCCAATGAAATGAATATTCTATTGATGAGACAATATAGGAGACAGCAGAGAAAAGAGGACAGCTAGAAATGAAATCACAAAGAAAAATGATGCAGAGGAATAAACAACTTAATTGAAACAACAAAAAAAGGAGAGGCTAAACAGGATGGAGAGGGAACAGGTGACCTAACAGTGCGTTAATAGTTTCATAACACAGGATCCCCTTAGCAAAGCAAACTCATCTCTAGGAAGAGTGAGGTAGGATTTCATTAGCACAGAGGGGAACTGCCACACACAGCATGAAAGGACCATCAGTCCTTAGAAACTGACACAAAAGATCAACGCTAAAGGGACTTCTTTGTGTGCTCCAGAAGATTGTGTGGAGGGCGATGTATGAGCATGAGCATGAACCTTCGCAATGCAGACACATGCGCAACCAACTCACTCATGGGCATCTCCACTTCCCATCTCATCACAGCTGAGGAGACAGGCTCATGCCACCAAATACATACTTTTTAAAAAGGTGTTAATAACTTCAAATTTTATGTATATGTGTGGGTGCCCAAGGGCATATACTTATAGTCACCAAAATGTATTCTAGAACCCAAGGAGATCAGAAGAGGGCAGTGGATGCCCCGGAACTGAATTTAGAAGTGATTGCGAGTTTGAGTTTTGGGACACTGACCCGGTCTTCTGCGAGGGCAGTGAGTGATTGTAACCATGGAGCCATCTCACCAGAAACTGAAAAAAAGCTCTTAGGAAAGACAATGGAGCTAAGGGCTCATTGCACGATCCTCTGATGGTGATGGGAGAGCAGAGTATGTATGCATGAGCCCTACTCATGTACATACAAACATACATGAACCCTCACTCATATAAATACACAAACACATATATACAACTGAAATCTTTCTTCTAACACACACAGACACAGACACACACACACACCCACACACACACACACACACACACACACACACATTTATGCAAGAAAACCAGAGGGCATCAGTGTGTGGCAGTGACCAGTCTTTTCCATGTAGACATGAGTGTCTAGTCTTCCTCTTAGCTTTTTGTAATTCAGAAAGTTACTCAATAATTCAGTGACCATGAAAGTCAGAGACATCCAGGTGTGGGAGCAAACAGGATATGCATTAAGATTTATTATTAGTTGAAATGTTTCAAGTTATGCATGAGGATCCTAATACATCAAACAAAAATGTGCTGGCTAGTTTATGTCAACCTGACACAGGCTACAGTCATCCGAGGGGAGGGAAACTCAATTGAGAAAATGCCTCATAAAACCCAGTTGTAGGCAAGCTTGTAGGGCATTTTCCTAAGTAGTGATTGATGGGGGAAGGGCCCAGCCCATTTTGGGGGGTGCCACCCCTGGGCTGAGCAAGCCATGAGGAGCAAGCCAATAAGCAGCACCCCTCCAAGGCCTCTGCATCAGCTCCTGCCTCCAGGTTCCTGTCGTGCTTGAGTTCCTGCCCTAACTTCGATGATGAACAGCTCTGTGGAATTGTAAGCCAAATAAACCCTATTCTCCCCAAACTGGTTTTTGGTAATGCCACTCCATTGCAGCAATAGAAACCCTAACAACTCAAAAAAATGGGAAAAATTAATGAGCTAGTTTCATATTTTAACTTTGAAATATTATTTCTAAAGTATACAAATCAAGAAAAACATATTTCCCTAACATACTGAAAACAAACAAAAGCTACCAGAATAATTAGAATATTGTGGTGGTGAATGTCTATGTCTAGGCTTGTGTGGACTGTGGATGCCTAGAATAAACCCTTTGCCAGGGTGTGTGACCAGAGCATTAGAAACACTGTACTCAGAACTGTAGATCAACTACCCATGTAGAGTTCACCTTCCAACCCACTGAGGGTCTGATGGGCATTTTAGGTGGAGAAAGAGCACAGCCCATCTTGGCCTGCACGACCAGAGGCTGGGCCATCTTCTCCTTCCTTCTGTGTTAAATGCCAGAGGGTTCCGTGACTGACGTGGGGAAATGGGTGCAGCCTTCTCCAGAATGACTGCTGCTAGTCTCTTCCACCAGAGACTTGACTTTGCCATTTGTACATTTTGTCCTGAATTCTAACATCCGTCAGTGTTAGGGTCAAAGCAATGATAACTCCTTTCATGGGGCTTTGAAATTACTTTCACATTCTGGATGAAGGTGTTTGGCATGGGAATACATGTTTACAGAATCAAGGCAAGCACTGGCTCTTCAGCAGAAACATCTGATGAGACAAAAATCAAATTCAACCACAGCTTTGCAGGAGCCTTTCACTTGAATGCTACTAGACAAAATCACAATTATTTCAGGTTGGGAAATAAATCTCACAATAAGAACAATCAGTTATGAGATGAAATGTTAGTGTTTTCTCTATTTCTTCTTCAAGCCACTTGTCTCGTGCGCGTATATGTGTGTGAGTACAGGTGTATGAGTTCATATGTTCATTCTAGAGCACTTGACTATGCTTGCTCACATGTGTGTAGGATGTAGGTCTCAAATGTCACCTTTACATTGTTTGCTGAGACACTCTCCTTGAAGCTACAGGTTGTATTTAAGGCTAGAACATCTGCACAGGGATGCAAAAGGGTCTGTCTCCTTCCATCTCCATAGAGGGAAGATCATAGGCTCCCACTGCCATGCGAGGCTTCTATGTGATTGCTAGATCTGGGCTCATGTCCTTGTGTTTGCAGAACGGATATGTGGTCTAGTGAGCTATCGTCCCTGACACAAGAAGGGACATTTTGAAGACAAGATTCTCAATGCATGCTTTCTCTCATGAGCCTAACTTAATCTATAGAATATATGGTTCATAGACCCTCTGTGGTGGTCAATCCCCTGTTGCAGCTCTGTACAAATGCAGGAGAAGCTGGAGAAGAGTATAGTCTCCACGTTGTTGAGAGTGTATGACTCATGAGAGCCTGCAAACTAAAAAAAGACCATAGTTATTATCAATTTCTAGTCATTGTGAGTAGACTGGAGAACCAGGGACTAGCTAAAGAAGTTGTATCCTCACTTGTTAAGATCAAAAGTGTAGGTATTCTGACTGGAAGGACCAGAAGTGAGTATTTCCAAGGCTGAGCAAAGGCTTCAGAGCACACTGGGCTTTGTGCCTAGGAAGTGCTGAAGGGTAGCAGTGTGGTTAAATGGATGGCCATAGTGGCTCTTGTGACCTCAATGTGTCAGGGGTTAATTTTTCTCATATTGCCTGAGATTAGGTAGCCTTTGTCTTGAGTAGAGATGGGCAGACATATGACTCAGTTTCTCTACTTCCATGGTACTCGGATTGAATACTCTGGTCCCATTTGCTACCCTCCATGGCAGAAAATAATAATTTAATAGTCATCCTGAGTTTACCATTTCTTCTACTTCCATGTCCCAAGTCCTTGTGAGCGAGGCTGTGAGAAGCTTCCATTGCTTCCTTAGAGGACTTTCCCAACCCAAGGCATTCATTGACAGAACACTCCCCCAAACACTGTGGTGCCCTGCACTGGCCCTGACTTATGTTCACATGGACATACTGTGTCTGGGATAAATAGGGACTGAGAGACACTGACATTGAAAATCCCATCTATTTGAGCCAGCTGTCACTGGGCCATGGCATGGGAGGTTGACTGGCTCCCACTGTGGTCAGGCTTCCATTTTCACACATGGGAGACCACTGGTGGTTTTGTGTTTTCTGTCTCTCAACGAGAATTGGGGATGTTCTTGTTATTTGTTCTTTTCCTGAGCCATAGGCTCATGATCTAGCCCTTTCTGACCTTGTGATGTGGACATGAGCTGTCCAAACATGGGTGCCCTATTGCCCTATAGGAACAACCACACACACACACACACACACACACACACACACACACACACACGCGCGCGCGCGCACGCACACGCACACACACACAAAAAACCTTCTTAGGGGAAGAAAACATAGCACAAAAGTCTCTTCGCATATCTTACTAAGATGGTTCTGGAGGAACAACTCTTTGAGGATGTTTTCTGGAACATCTGTATGGGAAGAGACATGGGTGACTTCTCATGGGGAACTATTTCAACAGGCAGAATCCAGTAAGGAGTGCCAATCCAAGCCCTCTGACAATATGGCTGAGTTGGAAAAATGACCACCATAAACACATGTTTGGATACTATGATGCTTAGTTGGTAAAGCTGTATGGGAAGGATTAAGAGGTGTGGCCTTAGAACAGGAGATGTATCAGTGGGGGATGGGCCAATTATGAAGATTCGAAAGACAAAGCTATTCCAAGTAAGCATCTCTCTCCTCCCTCCCTCCCTCCCTCCTTCCCTCCCTCCCTCCCTCCCCCCTCTATCTCTCCCTGTCATACTTGAGGATTAGAGGTAAGCTCTGATCTCTACTCCAGTCTGATATCTGTCTAGTTGATGCCATGTTCCCCACAATGATGTTTGTAGACTCTAACTTTCCAGAACTGCCTAATTAATTTAATATTTTCCTCTAGAAGTTCCCTTGATCATAGTGTTTTGACATGACAATAGATTAGAAGCCAAGACAGCTGGAATGGGCCTCATCAGTAAGTTGATGCTGGAAGGGAAATGTTTAAGGGCAACAGGAAGCCAGGACTCAAGTCCCCATTGTGATGACCCACAGCACTATGTCACTAGGGCTGACAGAGTAGGCCGCCATATAGGACTTGGTCATGGCTACAGGAATAAGATGTAGCTAAAGAAGTACACTCCAGACAAACTGATAAGCTCTCACAGAGAACCATATTCCCCTTGACCATGACCAGCAGCCCCTGCAGAGAAAAGCAAGCTCAATTTGGCTGGTTGGTGTACAAGTCCAGGCTTCAGAAAGTCCCCTTCCTTCACAAGTAGATACACAGTGGACTCGAACTTTCTTCACCTGAATGATCCCCGAAGGCTAGACCCCTGCACTCCTTGTCACCTGGGCTGTCCCTGCTGACTCAATGAGATTTTCTCTATATGAAAGGTGCCCCTGAGAACATTGCTGGCATCTCACTCAGGAAGGCTGCACACACTACCACTGGCTGTTATCTGCAGCTCCGTAGCAATTAGGTTTCCTTCTAATCCTGATCTAAGGTGGGCACTGGGCTCAGAGAAACTCAGAGCTACTGACCTTGTCTGGGTAGTGACACTCCACAGCCCTATCAGACTCTACTTACCTATTCACAGTAGACAGAACAATCTTGTAATTTTACTCAATTAAAGCCAAGGAATTCCCCACTGGACATGAAATTTATGTTTATATAATCCCTGGATGGCATAACCGCTCTGTGGGGGGCCTAGATGATGGAGACTGTGAAGACAAGACACAGATGTTACCAGATCAACCCAAGACTGGTAAAGAAGAAAGGAGGAAGAGGCTCCTGGGAAGAACGTGCCTTCTAGTCTCCATAGCCACACCCTGCCTGAACATCCCAGGACAGGAGCAGATCTCCCAGACGGCATGAAAGTGGTACACCTTAACACAAGCTGGAATCCACCGAGAAGAAATGGTCCTCTCCTCCTGCATATCCATGCCCTGCACTCCCCCTGCTTCCCTGCAACTTGACTCTTCCAAGGTAACTTGCCCCCTCCCTTTCATGTCCAGGGTCCCTCTACTCCTCTCCGCGTCTCCTCTTCCCTGCTCCTCTTCCCCCCTCCTCTCTCCCTCTTCTCTTCCTGTACCACTTTACCTCCTCACTGAAACATATTCCAGTATTTCTTTGCATCTGGTCATTGGGAATATTAATGGAAATGAGGGGACATGCTGCTGAAGACCCCACCATGTGGGAAACAGAGTTTTCTCATGTGGACAGCAGAGGCTGGTCAGCTACCTCTTCCATACCAAAATGGCTATGTGACTTACTTCTCTGTCCAACCAGTACTGCTGGGGAACTATGAGTTTAAGCCAGGGTGGGGTGGGGTAAGGGTTGGGGGTGAGACTAAGTTAAGCAGAGCTCACACTCTGCAGGGGGATGAGGCGTGGCAAAGCTTGTGCCCTGGTTGCCGGAAGTGTCTAACAGCTAACAACAGATCTTGGGGCACAAAGCCTCCTCCAGTTCTGGACTGGCTTCCTCCTGTGGTTGATAGGCCACACAAGGCCGAATGCAGACCCGTGGTTTAGGAACTATGGATCTGGGACTGTTCTTCGGACCTTAAAAGAAGATACAAGAAGAGAGTCTGTTAGGGATGTGACATAGAAGGACTCAGCAAAGAGCTGCCGTATGGTACCACAGCTCTGCACATCGTTCCTCCCTTCTGAATCTGTGCAGCTCTTCACTAGCCCTCCTGCCTTCCTCCCCCATACTCTGGCCACATCCTCTGCTGTCTGCTTCTGCCTCCTGTGTTTCCCTGAAGACTCCATGTCTGTGCCTTGTTGTCCCTTACCTGGAGGTTGTCTCTCCTTTCTTCGGGGTGAGGAGGCAACAGCAAAATGTGTGAAACAGGTGACTTGTCTGCCTCCTCACCCCCGTCCAGCCCCTTCTGCAGTTAGAGAGTCTGTGTGCCCCCTGGGGCTGGTCCTTTTGGGAAATAGGACCATTTGATGTTTCTTCAAAGAATACACCCCCGCCATTTTCACTTTTGGTGTTTCTATCTTGTAGGGAGTCGATGGAGTTCATATCATGTGTTCTTTCACTGGACTGTAGGCCAATTTCATTCACACCTCTGGCCATGTTGATACTCTTGGTAACCTCAGCATCTTGTGGTCTTGGGATCCGTTTACAGTTAGTGTCTTCTAAGAACCATAACACATCAAAGGATGCTCAACTGAATGTGATGGTGTTGCCAGTCTCCTCCTCCCCAACATCCTGTGGGGCTGAGTTCCTGGACCAGCTGACATCCAGCAGCCTATATAGATCAGGTGAGCTGGACATGGAGGAGCCCTCGCTGCTTCTTTCTTCATTTACTTCCTGCCCCTTGTTGTCCTCAGATGCCAGGAAGGTGGGCAGGGCAGGTTCACACCCTGACCTCAGTAGTGGGGAGGGAGGGTGGGAACACGTGCGTAAGAAAGAATCTAAAATGTGCTGTCTTTCTGCTGGTATGCAACCGCTGTCCTTTCTCCTGTTGAAGATACTGGTAAGAGAAACAGGCCTATTAGTCCCTACAATTCGGAGGGTTTCTTCTGCCATTGGCCCAAGCAGCACATATCATCCTCAGTGGTAGAGACGGACAGGGTGGAACCTGTTTCAATGTATTCTGATGGTAAACTTGCATTCCAGATATCCATGGATGGATATTCCTCCTCCATGTGCCCCACCTCCTCAGGTGGGGAATAACACCTCCACATGATGCTAGAAGTAAAAAAAACCAAAAGCATGTCTAGGAGGTAAGTTTAAAGATAATAAAATTGATGAAAACCAAAGCTCTCTCGAGCATCCTAATGATGAATCTTGGGGTCAGAGAAACAAAGACCAACGCAAACCCCAAAGCTTTTATGACAAAGTGTGGTGACATTTTGTTTATACTCTAATAAAATTTGCCTGAAGATCAGAGGACAGAGCCAGCCACTAAATTAAACATAGAGGCCAGGCAGCGATGGCTGACACCTTTAATCCTAGCACTCCAGAGGTAGGGATCCATTTGGATCTCTGTGAGTTCAAGGCCACCCTAGACTACCCGAGATTAATCCAGTCTAAAAGAGAAACAGAGCTGGGTGGTGATGGCTCACATCTTTAATCCCAGTACTTGAGAGTCACACACCTTTAATCCTAGCACTAGGAAGTTTGAGACAGGAAGTGATATGGCTGGGCAGAGAAAGGCATATAGGGCAGAAGGAGACAGCTCTCTTGACTGAGTACTCAGGGGCAGTCAGTCTGAGGATTCATGGAGACAGGATCTTCCCCTTTAAGCTGAGGAGTTGGAGAGGTAAGAAGTGGTTGTGGCTTGTTTCCTCTGATCTTTTAGCATTTACCCTGATATCCGGCTCCGGGTTTTTATTATAAGACCATTTAGGATTCATTCCTAATTTAGTCTACAAAGCACCAGGGACTGCATTACTCTGGTTATGGCCATGAGCAAATCTCTAACAAACGAAACTAGAGGGACAAAGGATAGCCCTTCTTTTAGGCTCTTAGAAGACAGGGAAGGTATGGCAGTGGGAGGGGCTGGTGACTTGGAAAGATGGGTCAGAAGCAACTGGTTACATGACTGTGGCAGGTCCCTACTGCATCCAGTTACCCAACTCCTCTCACTGTGTTCCACAGCCCTAGGGTTTTGGGACCTCCCCAGATAGCATTCCCTGCTAGAGATCAAGCATTCAGACACACAAGAAGCTGTGAAACATTTCATATCAAAGGTTATAACATTTTAAATTTTATAACCATAAACCACAAGGACATAGAAACATAGGATATAGGTATGACAGAATGAAAGGGTAGATTATTGAATCTATTTTTAAAGAGCAACGAATTGTTTAAAATGTTTTATATTGCTATGGATTTTAGTCTATTGATACAAATTTAAAGTTAATTTTGTAATACTGTATGCATATTTCTACTCTTAAGGTATTATGTTTATGTAACTCAAATTGTAATGTATAATTAAGAAATACAGATTAATAATTAGTTATCTATGATAATCAAACTTATAGTCATGTTAGTTAAGTTTTCTAGGTATACATAGATATAATTCAATTAGGTAGGTAATCTTCAAATACTTCAAAGACCTACAGAACATGGCATTTAAAATGTTTTAAAAGACTTCCTGAGGCTTGGGGACCAACCCCCAGCTCCCATCCGGCCCAGAGGTGAGTGACTTTGCTCATACCCAGGGAGGCCTGCCCCTGGTCCCATCCCTGGGCCCCAGCCATTCCCGGCAAAGACCTGCCCAACTCGGCCCCAGTTGCCGGCCAGTGGGTAGGGCTCCTGTGGTAAGGTTTCCCTTCTCCAAGACCCCCCAGTGGACCCTGCAATCTACACGCCCTGCACCCACACCCATCTGCCTGAGACCCCTGTCACTTCCTGAGGCTTGGAGACCAAACCCCAGCTTCCATCTGGCCCAGAGAGCTCCCATCTGGCCCAGAGAAAGAGAGAGCTCTCATTGGACAAAGAGCCATCATTGGACCAAGAGTAAACTCAGGAGACAGGGAATCTGCCAGCCCTGATTAGACCAAGAGTGGCTTTCTGAGAAGTAGAATCTTCCACCTCTCATTGGACCAAGAGAGACTTCCTGAAACACAGAATCTGTCAGCTCTCACTGGACCAAGAGACCTGATAAGACCAAGAGTCACAGAATCAACTAGCTTGGGTTGACCCAAGAGCAGCTCGCTGAGACACAGAAGCTGCCTGCTCCAATCAGACCAAGAGCTAAGATTAGACCCAGAAGGGCCCCCTGAGACACAGACACAACAAACACAGAGTGGACCAACTCGCTCAGACACAGGCACCTCTTATACCTATTAGACGAGGAGATAGGCAGACATCAAGGCAGAAGTACATACAACAACATAAAGAGCAATACAGCATCACCAGAACCTAGCCCTCCTCCAACAGCAAGATCTGAACACCACAAGGTGGAAGAAGCAGAAGAAAGCAACCTTAAGAATAACATCATGAAGATGCTAGAGGCCTTTCAAGAAAAAATGAAAACTGAAATTGAGGAAAATATAAACAAAAAGGTGGAGGAAATCAATAAAGAAAATGAGAAAAAGTCAAAAAATGGGAAGGAATCTATAAAGAACTCAAAGAAAAGACAATAAAAAAGTGGAAGAAAACAATAAATCTCTTAAAGAAAATCATGAAAAAGCAATGAAACAGGTGAGGGAAACAGTTCAATACCTGAAAAGGGAAATAGAAACAATGAAGAAGACACAAACAGAGGGAATGCTGGAAATAGGAAATCTGAGTAAAGAACAGGAAACACAGATGCAAGCATAACCAACAGAATACAAGAGATGGAAGAGAGGATCTCTGGTGTAGAGGATACAATAGAGGAAATGGATTCATCAAAGAAAATACCAATGCCAAAAAAAGTCATAACACAAAATGCCCAAGAAATCTAGGACACCATGAAAAGACCAAACCTAAGAATAATAGGGGTAGAGGAAGGAGGAGAATACCAACTCAAAGGCACAGAAAATATATTCAACACGATCATAGAAGAAAACTTGCCCAACTTAAAGAAGGAAATGCCTATGAAGATACAAGAAGTCTATAAAACACCAAACAGACTAGACCCCCCAAAAGTCCCTTCACCACATAATAATTAAACAACTAAATGTACAGAATAAAGAAATAATATTAAGAGCAGCAAAGGAAAAAGGCCAAGTGACTTATAAAGGCAAACCCATCAGAATAACACCCGATTTCTCAATGGAGACTTTGAAAGCCAGAAGAACCTGGACAGATGTAATGCAGACGCTAAGTGACCATGGATGCCAGCCTAGTCTAATATACCCAGCAAAACTTTCAATCATCATAGACGGAGTGAACAAGACATTCCAAGACAAAGCCAGATTTAAACAATACTTATCCACAAACCCAGCCCTACAGAAAGCACTAGAAGGAAAATTCCAACCTAAGGAAGTCAGATACACCCACGAAAACACAGGCAATAGATAAACACCACAGCAGTAAACCCCAAAGAAGAGAAGTACACACACACTACCACCAAAAGACAACAGGAATGAACAATCACTGGTCATTAATATCCCTTAATATCAATGAACTTAATTCACCTATAAAAAGACACAGGCTAACAGAATGGATACAAAAACAGAACCCATCTTTCTGCTGTATACAAGAAACACACCTCTAATTCAAAGATAGACACTACCTAAAAATAAAAAAAACTGGGAAAAGTCTTTCCAATCAAATGGTCTTAAGAAGCAAGCTTAAGTGTAGATATTAGGTGTAGCCATCCTAATATCCAGCAAAATAGACTTCAAACTAAAATCAATCAAAAGAGATCAAGAAGGGCATTACATACTAATCACAGGAAAGATCCACCAAGATGAAGTTTCAATTCTGAACATTTATGCCCCAAACACAAGGGCACCCACATATGTAAAAGAAACATTACTAAAGCTTAAATCTCACATAAAATCCCACACATTAATAGTGGGAGACTTCAACACCCCACTCTCACCACTGGACAGATCTGCCAAATTGAAACTTAACAGAGAAATAAAGGACTTAACTGATGCTATGACTCAAATGGACTTAATCTATATCTACAGAACATTCCATCCTAACAAAAAAGAATATACCTTCTTCTCAGCACCCCATGGAACCTTCTCTAAAATCAACCACATACTTGGCCACAAAGTAAATCTCAACAGATACAAAAATATTGGAATAACCTCCTGTGTTCTATCAGACCACCATGTTTTAAAGCAGTGCTAAGAGGGAAATTCATAGCACTAAATGCCCACATAAAGAAGTTGGAGAAATCTCACACTAGTGACTTAACAGCACACCTGAAAGCTCTAGAATAAGAAGCAAAGTCACCCAGGAGGAATAGACGCCAGGAAATAATCAAATTGAGAGCTGAAATCAATAAAATAGAAACAAAGAGAATAATACAAAGAAACAATGAAACCAAGAGTTAGTTCTTTGAGAAAATCAACAAGATAGACAAGCCCTTATCCAAACTAACCAAAAGACAGAAAGAGAGCATCAAAATTAGCAAAATCAGAAATGAAAAGGAGACATAACAACAGACATTGAGGAAATCCAGAGAATCATCAGGTCATACTTCAAAAACCTCTACTCCACAAAACTGGAAAATCTAAAAGAAATGGGTAATTTTCTGGATAGGTACTACATACTTAAGTTAAATCAAGACCAGATAAACTATTTAAATAGTCCAATAACCCCTAAGGGAATAGAATCAGTCATTAAAAGTCTCCCAACCAAAAAAAAAAAAAAAAAAAAAAGCCCAGGACCAGATGGTTTCAGGGCAGAATTCTACCAGATCTTCAAAGAAGAGTTAATACTAATACTCTTTAAATTGTTCCACACAATAGAAACAGAAGGAACACTACCAAACTCCTTCTATGAGGCTACAATTACCCTGATTCCCAAGCCAAACAAAGATGCAACAAAGAAAGAGAACTACAGACCAATCTCCCTCATGAACATTGATGCAAAAATACTCAATAAAATACTGGCAAACAGATTCCAAGAGCACATCAAAACAATTATCCATCATGATCAAGTAGGCTTAATCCCAGGGATACAAGGGTGGTTCAACATATGAAAGTCTGTCAATGTAATACACCATATAAACAAACTGAAAGAAAAAAAAACACATGATCATCTCACTAGATGCTGAAAAGGCATTTGACAAAATCCAACACCCCTTCATGATAAAGGTCTTAGAGAGATCAGGAATACAGGGAACATACCTAAACATAATAAAGGCAATTTACAGCAAGTCAACAGCCAACATCAAAGTAAATAGAGAGAAACTCAAAGCGATTCCACTAAAATCAGGAACAAGGCAAGGCTGTCCACTCTCCCCATACTTATTCAATATAGTACTTGAAGTTCTAGCCAGAGCAATAAGTCAACATAAGGAGATCAAGGGGATAAAAATTGGAAAGGAAGAAGTCAAGCTTTCGCTATTTGCCGATGACATAGTATACATAAGTGACCCCAAAAATTCGACCAAGGAACTCATACCGCTTATAAACACCTTCAGCAATGTAGTAGGATACAAGATTAACTCAAAAAAAATCAGTAGCCCTCCTATATACAATTGATAAACAGGCTGAGAAGGAAATCAAAGACACATCACCCTTTACAATAGCCACAAATGATATAAAATACCTTGGGGTAACTCTAACTAAGCAAGTGAAGAACCTGTATGACAAGAACTTTAAGTCCCTGAAGAAAGAAATTGAAGAAGATGTCAGAAAATGGAAGGATCTCCCATGCTCATGGATAGGCAGGATTAACATAGTAAAAATGGCAATCTTACCAAAAGCAATCTACAGATTCAATGCAATCCCCATCAAAATACCAACACAATTCTTCACAGACTTGGAAAGAACAATACTCAACTTCATATGGAAAAACAAAAAACCCAGGAAAGCCAAAAGAATCCTGTACAATAAAATAACCTCTGGAGGCATCACGATCCCTGACTTCAAGCTCTACTATAGAGCTACAGTAATAAAAACAGCTTGGTACTGGCATAAAAACTGACATGTGGGCCAATGGAATCAAATTGAAGACCCTGACATTAATCCACACACCTATGAACATATAATTTTTGACAAATAAGCCAAAACTGTACAATGGAAAAAAGAAAGCATCTTCAACAAATGGTGCTGGCATAACTGGATGTCAACATGTAGAAGGCTGCAAATAGATCCATATCTGTCACCGTGCACAAAACTTAAGTCCAAGTGGATC
>CABHPR010148681.1:8431-69796 GCA_902168415.1 Peromyscus melanophrys
ACACACACACACACACACACACACACACACACACACACACACACACAAAATGCATTCTGGTATTCTCACATCCCCAACCCTCTCTTATCTTCCTCTCATCCCTGCCACCCTTTTTTCTCCCTACAGGGCCCTTCTCACCTTCATGTCTTTTTTGTTTTGGCTTGTGGTCCACTGCATTTAACTGGGGTGTCCATGTGACCACAGACTTGAGCTAGCCAACAGAGCTTGGTTGGCTCATAGATATGCACACAACTGAAGACAATGACTTCCCCTTCCCAGAATCCACCAGGAGCCCATAGCTCAGTAGGGAAGAGTTGGGCCCCTTGAGCCCCTCCACAGGCCCAGTCTTATGCAGAGCCAGTGTGGCAGCCGTGGTTCCTATGAGATCAGGATTGCGATGGTTCTGTCATGCCCAGAAGACCCCTTTCCCCTCTCTTCTGGCTCTTACCTTCTTTCCTCATACTTTTCAGCCGCGTTCCCTGAGCCCTGGAGTGGATGGTATAAATGTCCTGTTTAGGGCTGAGCACTCAGCAGGCACGTATTCCTAGCACCTTGACCCTCCCTGAGCCTCTGCATTCTCGGCTGTTCATGACTAAAAGAAGCTTCTCTGAATAAGTCTGAGAGTAACATTTGTCTGTGGGTATGAACATAAATATTTAGGAAGCTAAACAACAAGTCCCCCCTACAGTATAAGCCCCCTCAGCCATGGATTTTTATTTTATTAAGTTTGCGGTATTAGGCATGAAATCTGTTCTGTGGAGCAGACCTCAATTCCAATGAGAACACTGGTTACTTCCATAACAGTAGTGCCAGTACTGCACCAGGAGGCACATCTTGACTGTCAGCTTGGTGTTACAGTTCATAGGGTTCACTGCTGGATAAGACCACTGGCGCCTTTTCTCCCCTGGCAGCCTGCACAGCACCTCTGGTACCATGAAAGCTAGCCAGCTGAAGGGAAGCTTCCAGTTCGCCTGGCTCCAGCTGGAGTTTTCCGTATCTTGCAAGGAATGTATGTGCTCTCTTCAGTAATAGGGTCTTTAAAAAATAATTATTTACCTTGGATTATGTACGTATGTGTGTGTGTCTTTGTGGAATGGGCACGTGTGAGTGTAGGTGCCAGCCGAGTCCAAAAGAGGGGCGGGGCGGTCGGACCCCCCAAGCTGGAGTTGCAGGCAGTTGTGAGTAGCCTGATTTGGGTGCTGGAAACCAAACTTGGGTCCTTTACAACAGAAGCAGTCAGTGCTCATAATTGTTGAGCCATATCTCCAGCAGCCTTCTTTTTTTTTAATGACACAAATTTTATTTTTAACTTTTGTTTGCCTTCCTTTTTTCCATTTTTTTAAATTAAAAAAAATAATTACAGTATAATTACATTGTTCTCCCCTCTTTTCTCCCTCCACTCCTCCTATAGCCTTTCCTGCTAACCCCTCCCATGTCCCCCTATTCACTCCCTCTCAATTCATGGCCTCTTTTTCTTCATTTTGTCACATATATATGCATACATAATGCATGAATATAAACATAACCTGTTGAACCTGCTTAGTGTTCCTTGTATGTGTATAATTTCAGGACTAATCACTTGGTATTAGATAACCAATAGGGAGCTTATCCCTGGTGTGATGGTTTGAGAGAAAATGGCCCCCAAAAGGACTGGCACTATTGGGAGGTGTGGCTTTGTTGGAGTAGGTATGGCCTTGTTGGAGGAAGTGTGTCACTGTGGAGATGAGCTTTGAGATCTTTTGCTTGATCTTGTGCAGGCAATTATGAGTTCATGACTACAGCAGCCATGTTGTACCCACCAGGCCCTGTTTTGCTGTGGTCTGGCTCTTACAATCTTTCAGCCTAGTCTTCTGAAATGGCCCCTTGGCTGGTGAGTGTGAGTGTGATATGGATGTCTTATTAATTGCTGACCACTCCACTAACACTTATTCTTTGCACTTTGGCCAGGTGTGAATTCTTTGCACTATCCACTGCACAGAGAAAATTCTCTGAGTCCTGAGAGCTACACTAATCTATGAATAGAGGGATATAAATTAAGCAAGCAATCTGATGCTATGTGCATTCATCAGAACAAGAATTCATCATTGAGATGTACTCCCCAACCATGGGTTCCTAGTTAGATGTATGGTACCATGCATGTGTTTTCTCCTGTGGCACAGGCCTCAAATCAGGTTAGAGAGCAGTTGGTCACCTCCATAACATTCACGCCACTATGGTACCCATAGGTGTGTCTTGTCACACCATTGACCAACAACTCTTAAGGAAGTAGCCTACATCTATTACTGAGATTTTTGTTAAGTAAGCCATGGCTTTTTGTAACAGCAATAAACCTACTACTTTGTAAGACAACTAAAAAAAGTAAGTTAGAAAAGGGTTTAGAAGTTAGATAACATGCATGAACATGTTTTATACAATTTAGACGTTCCCTGTCCTTTAGAATAGCCTGATGAAATGGGAGTAAAATGAGGGAGGAAATTGGTGAGTTGCATATACTAGTGAATGAGATAATGGAGAATGGGTGATGTTGTGTAAGATGCTAGGTACACGTGGCAGCAATCCTGACTTGTTCTGATGACAGCAACATACTCTACTTGTTCTTACAGCACTTGAGACCTAAAATAATTCTTAGAAGCTCATTGGTTTGTTTTCATTCTCTGCAGTTTGAACTATTTTATTTCAACTGGAATGGTAAGAATTAAAGAATAGCATAAATGTTATGGAGATTTGGACTCAGAAGTTTAGGGCTACATTGGTCCAGGTTCCTCAGTGAACTAGGACCAATAGAATACAGTCATCCCTCTGTATCCTTGGGGATAATTGGTTTCCAGATCTCTGTTGATACTCAAATCTGAAAAAAAGCTCAAATTCCTTACATAATATGGTACATTATGTGCATATAACCCATGCATGTATGCTTTAAAACATCTTTAGGCTCCACGTAACACCCACTACAATGTAAATGCTATGTAAACACTTGCCGACTACAGTGTTTAGTATTTAAAATGTCTCATAAATTCTGTGTAAACAATTGTCATATTGTATTCTTTAGTATTTTGAAATGTCTCATAAATGCTATGTAAACAGTTGTCTAATTGTATTATTTGGGGAATAATGAAAAGAAAATCTCCTGTAGTAGTCAATAGAGATGCAATTTAAAAATATTTTGATCTATAGCTTGTTGAACCCTCCAATTTGGTACCTGTAGATGTGAGGGGCTGACTGTATTTCTAGTTCTCAACCTGTGGGTCATGACCTCTTGGGGGTTAAATGACCCTTTCACAGGGGTTGCCTAAGACCATCGGAAAACATAGATATTTACATTACGATTCACAACAGTAGAAAATTACACTTATGAAGTAGCAATGAAAATAATTTTATGATCTGAGGTCACCACAACATAAAGAACTGTATGAAAGGGTCACAGCACTAGGAAGATTGAGAACCACTGCTCTAAAGGGAGAGCAGAAGGTGGGGAGAAGGGTTCCATTATTGGCACATATTTCAGAGCTGGAAAACCTGAAATCCATACCCCAAACTGGATATGTAGGTGGAGGCAGCCATTGCAATCTTGCATATGAAGGCAAGATTGATCTATGTCTTGTATGCTTCAGTCTGGGGCTGAATGCCCTCCGTAGTGGAATAACAGGCCATTACTGATTATTTGGGACCTGGCTTTGTTGTTAAAGATAATCTACTTTGCTCATGGTCTATAGGTTTGGATGTTAATCTTCAAAATTGTCTATCAGCATCTAGCCAGGCATCCATCCATCCATCCACACAGCTGGATGCCAGAATCTAGCCAGGCTGACACATGAAATTAACCACCTAGAAACACGTACATGTTCACCTTTCACTATCTTGCATCCTGGATGAAGAACAGGCCTTCAGAGGTCATGGTCCATGTTCCTGAAGGTAGAGCTTGGGTTTTAGCTACCTGTGCTGATAGCTGTCCTCAAGCCCTACTCTCTCTGCTGAAATCTGAAAGTGAATCAGGTCATAGCAGACAAGCCGTATAAATGAGGGTGATCAGCTTACATATTTTGACATCTCACAGAGCAGACATTTTTTGAATAGTATGTTGTAATAATAACGAAAGATGTTAAGGGCGGGAACCTGACAGGGAGTTTCTTCTTTGACATGCGTCATTTAGAAGCATTGTCAAATCGATGAGGTAAACCATACTGTAGTGCTGCACATGCATTTAATTATGTTACTAGAAAAAAATTCACATATTATTCTAGCATCTCAAAAAAAATCTATCTGTAATAACAGGAAATCCGGGGCCCTTTTATTTACTCTCTCTGAAACAATTGGTTCCAGCTTCACAGGGCAAGGAAAGAAAAACCCGTAAAACCTGTGACAGCTACAATAACACTTCCAGCTGCACTGAGCCCAAATACGAAATGATCGGAGGATCGATCTGATGCTGAAAGACATTTAAAAGTGCAGGCATGCTGTTGTGGACGTCATGGTTTCTTCCTTTTCCCACTCAGCAAAGGAAGATGCCAGCAAATGCCAAGGGGATGCCAAGCCGTAAAGTCCTTTTCACTTTTGTTTTCTTCCCCAGATAGCATCTCTGCCAGAACAGCTGCCAGCTCCAAAGACCCATGGCCGTGTCAGTCTTAGAACTCTGGAAAGGAGGAAGGATGTTAATGGGTTTCTCTCATGACTAAAGGCTAGACGAGTCTAGACTCCCCAGCAATGTAAGAGTGAGCTGCGTTCAGTGTCTAGACAACATTTACAACCAGCTTGTTGACATCCACACAGTTGAGCCCCACCCTGGTTCAGATGCAGTAGGTCTGGAGGGAGCCAGAGGATCCCCATTTCTGACACATTCTCAGGGTGGGACCAGACTTGGAGATCCGCGTGCCTATGCAGTCAGTGGTGGATTGTACTAGGAAGTCATTGCAAACCTTACATGTTTCTGATTGTTTTTTCCATCTGTTAATTCACTTGTTTTATTATCTAGTGAGAGAAATATGGCTGTGTATATAAAAATCACTGTAATCAAAGGTCTTCCAATTTGATTTTTTTAAAGTGGAAAATACGGGCAAGTTACATAATGATATAAAGTAATGATATATGATTATAAGCCAAAGGCTTCAGGCTTTCCTAATGCTATCAATAAGCCAATCTATAAATTAGAAGGGAATTAATCTAGGCTCCCCTGTAGATCAGAAACAAAGGAACCCGTTTCTACCGGGGCTGCCTGTGACTGCCTGCATAAGTGCAAGGGTGAATTTCTGGCTCAGGCTCAGATATCGTAACTCAACAGTCATCTTGCTCTTTTGATGGAGCATGAAATTAAAGCAATATGGCCCCCAGCTGAAGGCCTAGTTTTGTGGGAACTGGGCCCAGGACACTGCTAGGGGACCATGTGAATGAGAGAGGCCTGGATTTTCATCTTGGTTGGTGGGCAGCCTCAGCCTGTCAGTTCTCCTGGAGTTAGTGGGCTGGGGGCTCCCTCCAATTCCAGGCCCAGTGACAATTGTACCCTTTGTCCTTTCTCACATGCAAAGCAGCCTTCATCCTACATGATGGTCTGCCTCAGGGTCCTGGGAGGTCCTGGTCTCTCAACACTTCCCCAAGGATGACTTTCCTTTCATTTTTATGGAGGTCACTGCCCTGGCCATGTTACACAGGACTTTCCTGCCTTAGCTATGATCATGTTCGCAGCTGTTTGAGTTAAATCCAGGAGAATGTATGCAGAGCCTTGATGAAGCCAGAAACACTTCCACCACCAGTGTGAGGCCAGGCACGCCTTTGACTTCCCCAATCACAAACCTTCAGCTCACATGTGCTCCTACAGAATGCCTTCCTGACCCCCGGGATGGTTTTAAGTGCTGGATTTATGGCCTGGCTTTTGAAGTCATACACCACTTCCCCTTGGAGCTCATGGTCTGTTTCTGGGGGTAGCTCTGCTTGGCCTGGATAAATGCTCTCTCCTTTGTGAGGGCTCAGGCTCTAGCAAACCTTGATGCCCCCTCCTAGTTAGTATAAATTGTGCTCGGTGGACGCGTGTCAAGGACATACAGGTTCCTCTCCATCCCGCATCTCAATGAAGTGGGGGAAGAGGGCCTTTCAGCCCAGCGAAGGTCCTATTTGCCATTGGAAATGGCCACACTTTACCTTTGCCTGTCTCCCTCTCTACACTTGCCTCAGAGCGGGGCTTGGATCAGGAGCATGATCAATGAATACCTCAGTGACAGGACCAGAGAGTAGTGACAGATGTTCAAACAAAGCTGACGTCACTTTACCCATCCTGCTGGAGAACGAGAGGCTGTAGAATCCACCATGATCCTGAGGAGGGAGTCAAATGGCTAAATACAGACAGACAACCCCCCACGTTGTATGTAACTGTTTATATAACATTGTATATGCAAGAATTAGGGCTCTGTGTTCACTTCCAGTATGATTTATAATTTGCTTTATCTCTTACTGTTCCATTGGCTAGACGGGACACTCTTTCCCATCCTGTCGCGGCATTGGAGAAATTAAAGGAGTAGGTGGCTTCACACTTTCTAGCAGCACGTTGGTAAGTTAAGGCTGTGAAGAGCCCCCTAGGGGCCTTGTCTTTGGCATGCTAGGTGCAGCAAAGGGCCTAAGACTTTTGCATTGGGACACAACTAACCCAGCAGATTCTCTAGTGTTCTAGACAGGGTTGCTGGCAGGGGAGCAGGCTAGGTAGGGAACTATGTAAGGAGTGCCTCTTCCAGAATAAAAGGAAAGAAGAGAGATGACCCAAATTGAATTGTCCCATGGAGAGGAGACAGCTGGTGAAGGAGGTTTGTCATGTAATGTGTAAGGACACAGTCTCAGGTAGTGGCAGTGAAGGAGAGGTTTAGCTCATAAGAATGTCTCTCCATGGGAAGAATCTATACCCTGCCTGAGAACCAGCCTCCATGAGAGGGGGTAGAGGATGCCCCAACAGCAGGCATCTAGCTCACCCTTTTCCATATGTATGAGTAGAGGTGTGAGGTGCCTGCCTGCAGGACCTGCCTAGACTCCATGAACCCCCTCCCAAGAGGCTGCAGCCTGCAGCCAGGGAGGGAGAAATATGCCCAACAAGGGGTTCAGGGCAGGGTTGGGCTCCCCACGGTGGGCACTGTTTTTATCTGTGTAACTGAGTCAGCAGGTTCTGCCTGTCTTCAAGATCAACCTTGGCTCTTGTATTTAGCCATTTTCTTAGTTCTCATGCTCCAAAGAGGGAGAGATTGAAGGTTTATGTTATTAGAGATTTCCTTGAAACCTTACCAAGTGAAAACGTGAACTGGGCTTAATTTTGTTGCTGGCCGCATGGATGGATGGATCAGAAGATGGTCCAACTGGCTCTGAACTAGCTCCTTTCAGGAGGCCTTTGCTTTCAGTCACATCTGGATTGATCTTCCTGCCCACCTCATCCACTGTCCCTGGCCATTTTCACTGCCTGTGCAGTCAACTGTCATTGGCAGAGTGGATTGGGGGACTGTGGAGCATCATCCTTGTGAGCGGCTTTAAGAAGACAGAGGCTGTCACAAAAGAACCAAGCTGAACATTGAACAGAAAATGTGGACCTCTTCTTTCTACCAAACAACTTGGGATGTGAGCATTAGGAGTTTAGAATGTACCAGACAGACTGGGGGGGATGGCTTTTGTCTTGAGAGGGACTGATTTCTAGTTGTGTTTTTTGTATGTGAATTCAGATCTTGAAAGTTGATATAGCCATTCTTAAAAAAATCTGTAAGTAGGATGTTAAAATAAAAACTTAAAAATAACAGTAAGAAAGGTTTCCATGCCTTTGCATAAAATGTGTGAAAACTAACAAAACCTGGGGTACACTGGACAGCTGTATGTCTGCACCTCATTGATAATAACTTTTATGCATTAAAATCTTCATCGCTGTGAAGTAGAGTACGTGGAAGTCTAAGCACTTTCAGATGATTCCAGGCAAAGTCTTGGAGAGCATCAGTCCTAGAAAGTGATAAGTAGAAGGGTCATCTGTGACCCTGCAAGGCATTGTTCCCTGAAATCCATGCATTGTGAGTGATCTGCGTGGGTGGCAGCACAGGGTGGGTCTCAGCTAGAGTCGTAAGAACAACAGGAACCCAGTTTTCTGCTTTTCCACCCTCTGCCCATGTTTCCCCACTCACTGGCATATTAGTTCGTGAATGTGAAGATGTCCACAAGCAAGAAATGTTCCGTGAAATAAAGACAATGAATGAACGAAAATGTGTCAACATCTCCAAGGTGATTGAGAATGAGGCCCCTTCACACTCGTCCAGTCCTCTCACCCCTCATTCACACACCACAGAACCATTTACAAAGTGATTTGTGGTAATATTATAGTCGTCTTATAAAGCTTTGTTCTTTTAAATCTCAGTTTGTTTTAACTTCTCATTTCATTTAAAAAAAAAAACTTTTTGCGGTTGTCTGTGTTCACCCACATGTGTGGATACACAAGAATATGTATGTGCAAGAACCCAAGGAATCTGCCTATCTCTGCCTCTCCAGCACTGGGGTTACAAGCACACACCACCATGGTCTTCTTTTTACGTGGGTTCTGGAATTGAATTTGGGTCTGAATGCTTGTGTGGCAAGCACTTTATTGACCAAACTATCCCCCTAGCTTCTCCTGTGACTCTCAATTCCTAGTATCTGATGAGGCTTTAGAGAGGTAGCTGGGTACACCAAGAATTTTTTTTAAGTGGAGAGGTAGAAGAATGGGGTTGTCTTGGGATTACTGTTGCTGCAATAAAACACCATGTCCAAAAAGCAAGCTGGGGAGGAAAGAGTTTATTGGGCTTATACTTCCACATTGTGTAGTCCATCATTGAAGGAAGCCAGGACAGGAACTCAGGCAGGGCAAGAGCCTGGAGACAGGAGCTGATGCAGAGGCCATGGAGGGGTGCTGCTTACTGGCTTGCTCCCCATGGCTTGCTCATCCTGCTTTCTTAGAGAACTCAGGACCACCCAGCCCTGAGATGGCACTACCTACAATGAGCTGGGCCCTCTTCTACTGATCACTAATAGTGAAAATGCCTTACAGCTGGATCTCATGGAGGCATTTTCTCAATTGAACTTCCCTCCCTTCAGACAACTCTAGAGTACATCTGTCCAGTTGACGTAAAATTAGCCAGCAAAGGAGTGATGACATTTCTTGGGAAGTAAGTGTTAGGCAATATCAGTGGTGAAATCTTTTCATAGGAAGGATTTAAGGTCTTGGCTAATGTTTTCAGGTAGAATTAGCAGCATTCACAAATAGGACTATTGCCAATCTACAGCAGGACAGAACAGCTCTATACCTGTCTGAGGATTCTTATGAACTCTTTAACAAACAAATATGTGAAGAGACTGGAGGTTGTAACTCATTTGAGGTGGCCATATTTTTTTTATTTATTTATATTTTATAAATATATATTTAATAAAACACTGTTCTAGTTTTAGAGAATCTGTAAGAACTATTTTAATTAGTGATAGGTATATTATTTATTCAGCCCATAACCTACTGTGTCCTGTTTTATAATTTTTAATAAAGTATTTTCAAGAGTTCTTTAAGAATTTTAAGCCAGGTGGTGGTGGCACACACCTTTAATCCCAACACCCGGGAGGCAGAGCAGATGGATCTCTCTTGAGTTTGAGGCCAGCCTGGTCTATAGAGCTAATTCCAGGACAGCCAAGGCTACACAAAGAAACCCTGTCTCAAAAACAAAACAAAACAAAACAAAAACAAAACAAAACAAAAAAAACCATAAAAAGTTTGTACACATACATGTTTGATCATAGTCACCCTCCCTGCCCCAACCCTCCCCAGATCTACCCAACTGTCCCTTCCCACCAGACTTTGTGTCCTTTTTTCCTCATCAAGGCCAATTTGTGTACCAAGATTCTTGGATGTGTGGCTTTCCACTGGGGTGTGGTCGAGTTATCAAGGGCTACACTCTGAGAGAACACTGGCTCTTCCTTTTCCAGCAGTTAACAATTGCTAATAGCTCTTCAGCCAGGGGTGGGGCTTTGTGCCCGGCTCCCCTCTCCAGGCTGGGATTTGGTCTGACTTGGGCTTGCACAGGTCTTGTACATGTTGTTACAACCACTGTGAGTTTCTATGAGCAGCTACCCTGCTGTGTCTAGAAGACATGGTGTTTTCTCCTAGAAATTTCTCCTCAAAGATGATCAGAGAGACAACAGGCTGATTCAGGGGCCCTTTAAGAAAATAATAAAATGAACATACCAGGCATGGGCACACAAGTAGTACTAGGTGTCTGCTGCCAGCTGGTGGGCTCTGACTGTACATGGAAGCTTTGCTGATTGGCATTTGCTGCTTCTGTGATACCTTTTAGCTCTCAGAGCTGTGAGTTTGTGTCCAGAAGTGTCAGCAGCAGATATGGAATATGGTTGCTAATTAAAGATATTTCCTGTTAGTCAGGATGGAAGAATCTGCTACTGTGGTCTTAAAACTGGGCTTTTGGTAGATCAGTGGTCAGAAGTAATGACTAAGAAGAGCTGGGATAGGAAGTTCCCTGGGTCATCAGCCTAGAAAGCTTACCTTTCTAGGTAAGATTGTTTTATGCATTGAGTTGGTGTTTGTAATTGATTTTCTTTGAGGAGGACATTTGATCATCCAAAAATCTGTCAGAGAGTTAACAAGTTATGTAGGGAAAAAAATCCAGTATTGTTACTCTGTCTTCCCTTCTCTGCTGGGAACTATTAATCCTTCAGTTCAGGCACTGTTGGCCCAGTGGGGCAGGATCTGTTCCTTTTACATAGTAGATGAGTCTGATGGCCTCCCACTGTAAAATATAAAAATGTAGTAAGTGAATGCAGATGAATGGACACGAATAATATCTAATTGTCATCTCACTTATATATGATTTCTTGTCTATGCACGGTGCGAACACCTGGAAAAGTCACATTGAATGAATTATCTTTTCTAGATGAGATTAAAGGAGTTGCCCCTTGATAGGTTTATATAATGTTGGAATTTTGTGTGACAATGAATTAAAAAAACCATCTTCTACAGGAAACGTTAAGGAATTAAGATTCCACCTAATGATTGTTAGAAAGATGGTCTTTATTGTGACTGTGTGGTTCTTGGAGTCAGTCTGCTCTTAGAAGACTGCATGACCACCCAAGGTTTGTCTTCCTTTTACTGCTCATGTATCTATTTAGCCAACCTTGTAGAACTTTCCACTTAGCCTGCAAATGTTCACTGTTTAAGGCAGTTATTTCACATGTGTTATGATTCATGCTCTCCCTTCCTCCTCTTCACTTAACTCAAACCCACTGTTCACATTTGCCTCCCCAGCTGTCTATCCAGGGCTATTTCTCACATAAACGTGGAGGCGCTAGTGATTTGGGATTGTGGACACGAAAACACCTGATCCTGCAACTTTGCAGAACTGTGGCTCACGTTTTACTCACCTCTATATTTTCAGTTCCTATGTTGGTGAGAACTAGTTTCCAGTCCTCCTTAATGTCTTCAGGAGTATGAGGCTTCTGTGAACCTAACAGGCAGTGCTCGGGGACTTGGGGTAGGAAGTGAAATCTGCAGGGTGAGGTTCTGGGCATCTCGTGAAGTTGGTTTATCTCAGCCAGGACCAGCAGCTGCTTTGGAGCCTCTGCTACCTTTGGAGCTGGGCTGTTGAGTGCCACAACACAAACCAAATAGTGACGTGATTTCCCTCATTCGCAGGATGGGAAAAATTCTACAGCAGGATATTTTGTCGCATGTCCTAGAACGTCTCACTGCCCTGGATGCTTGCTACTGGATGCATGGCTTTGAGTGTTGGCCACATGGCCAAGTAATGCACAAGTAGCAAATAATTGTTATTGAAGAAAATCATAAACAGCTGATGTTTATTTTAGCAGTTTAGTCTGTGCCTTGTCCCCAACACACACTCTCTTCTCTCTCTTCTCTCCTCTTTTCTCTTCTCCTCTCTTTTCTCTTCTCCTCTCTTTTCTCTTCTCTCTCTCTCTCTTTTCTGTCTCTCTCTTCTCTGTCTCTCTCTGTCTCTGTCTGTCTCTCTCTGCCTCTCTCTCTGTCTCTCTCTCTGCCTCTCTCTGTCTCTCTCTGTGTCTCTCCCTCTGTCTCTCTGTCTCTCTCTGTCTCTCTCTGTCTCTCTCTGTCTCTCTCTGTCTCTCTCTGTCTCTCTCTGTCTCTCTCTCTCTCTCTCTCTCTCCCTCCCTCCCTTCCTCTCTCCCTCCCAGTGTGGTTGGAGTTTTATATTGTGATCAAGAAAAGGTCATGTATTATGTCTTCAGTCCATCCTGAATCTGGAGGATTCTGGGCACCTCACCCCTCTGGCCTACTCCAGTATTTAGAACTGCCAAAGATCAACAAAGATATAGAACTATTCTCCTGAGCATGCCAACTGACCTGTTTGCATTTTAGCTGAAAGCAATCCACAGAGTGAGTTTATCTAGAAGGATCTCCCTCCTTGAATGCTACCACTCAATTAGACAAGTGGGAACCTGTCTGCAGGCTCAGCCAGGACACAGAGGTCAGCAAGAGAGACAGGTCACCCACCACCCAGAAGGGAGGCTTTTCACATGCCACCTCAGGGTGGAGGCCATTGAAACGGGAAATGCAGAATTCAGAGGGGATTCTCCATGTTTCCAGAGGAGGGCCCTGGCAGGAGCTGCCCAAGGTACTGTTAGTGTCAGAGACTGGCATGTGACAAGCTTAGTTGTGCTCATGGGAGAAGGTGTGTAGATTCTGGTCAGGTCTCACGTGGTTTTAAAGAAAAAATTCCCTTTGACACAGGTAGAAAGCAGTTTTATTACCGAGCAACTCAAAGGGTTGTGGCGGTGCCGTGCAGGGAACATGCCTCTGCGTTCGGTCTTCTGCCCTGTTGCGATATCTCAGTCTCTAGAGCCACGAGGTCTTCTGCCTTGGCTTCTCTCTCTGTTGGCTCATTGTCTGTCTCTGGAAACACGTCTGCTGGTCCCCTGCTGGACACCTCACCCCTCCTCCTTGGCAACATCTGAACCACATCTCTAAATATCTTAGTTAGCATTCTGAAAAGATAGATTGTGGTTGGTTCCCAGTGTACCAATAGGTCAGGTGTTTCTTCCAAGTGAATGCGCACACGTGTATGTGTGCACACACAACTATCATGCTAAAAAAAGACTTAAGAGAAGTATGGGTTATTGCAGAATTTCATTATTTTAATACAGCTTTAATTCTTGCATGTTCTTTAGAGTCGTCAAATAAATATAACACAGGCTTACAAGTTATATTGGCTCAAACGTCCGCCTGTCTTCTCTACATGTTTTATTTAACCTAAGAATTCACAAGTAAGTTTGTGAAAAGATCTCCTGCTGGTCTTGTCCCCAGAGGCTGATTTTCAGCTGTGTGTGTAGTTGAAAAGCACTGCACAAGCACTCCAGACTTTCCAGTCTCAACTGTCAGCAGTCACGGTGGCTGCTGAGTGGAGGCAACCGTTTTCATATCCCATTACAAAGCAGACTTGACTTTCTATGTAAAAAGAAGTTTACTGGCTCAATAACCCAGGTGGTCAAATGTACTTCGGCAAGTAAATTGGAAACCGTTTTAAGAAGGTGCCTTGAACCCTAGAAAGGAGGTGAAAGATATCCTTGAATCAAACTGTGAAGCATCTTTAGTTCTTCCACAGAGGAGTCTGGAGGAGTTTTCCTGCCAACACTTTGTTTCTGTGACTTTTTGTAAAATTACAGACCATTCTCTCCTCCCCCCCGACCCCGTGTGTGTGTGTGTGTGTGTGTACAAGTGTCCATGCCATGGCACATGCACACATGTGGAGGAGGTCAGAGGACAACCAGTGGAAGTCAGTTCTCTCCACCTTGAAGGCATGAGGGATCAAATTACTACTTAGGTCATCAGGTTTAGCAGTAAGTGCCACACCTTGTTAAGATATCTTGCCCCGTGTCTTGTTTCTGTGATTAATGATTGTAATAATATAGTCACCAAAATAGAAAATAAAGCATGAAAGACATTCCAGTAAACCCTTCCATTATACCGTGTGTAACTAAACAAAGGCATGTGGACCAGAGGAAGAATTAGTAGTAGAGAATTGGGGGTGCTGAGGAGTCCATTATAACCTTGCAGCATTCTGCAGTTACGATTTGGGGCTCAACAGTCTTTGTGAAGCGACTGCCTTCACACCTGGTGCTGAGCCTCAGGTGGGAAAAACCGACGCTCAGGAAAGACAGACGTTTGCAAAGACCGAGGACAAGCTGGGCCCACAGGTCAATAGCGTCTCACGTGTCCGCCCTCCACCATACAGAAGACCAGCAGGGAGGCTGAGCTGCTTAAGTTCAGGGATGCTCATGATGGCCTAGGGTAGAGAGAAGTTGAAAGGGAAGCACAGTAGGAGCTGGAGGACTTGGGGTCTAGCTGCTGCCCCGTGACTGGTGACTGCGCTGACCCTGGGAATGTACAAAGCAGGCTGCTGCTGCATGCCTCCCACGTTGTGTGCAACCTTTCCCGGGCAGGAATTCTGAGAAATGCATTGCAAGCTTAGCTGACACAGCATGGAGGCAGCAGGATCTGGAAGTGCGCACACAGTCCCATAAAGAATGCAAACAGCTCTGCCTCTGTTTCCAGATTAAGCTGACTACAAACTTTGGCTGGTATGAAATAACGCGTCTGCTTTATTGAAAGCTACCTTACAGTGAGATGGGGGAGTTACTACAACCTTGTAACAGTTCTCCACACAACTATTAATTTCAGAACTGAATGTAGTGTACAAAAAGTGGCTGGCTCTCTAAGCAGGGAGGCACCCTTTTAATTAAATTCTGCCCTTCCACGTGTGCCCTGCCGTTGGGATTCTGTATCCAGCTGCCTTTAATATTGCATAACCCTTTGTGTCCTGCAGCTGGGTCGCATTCAGTAATTACTTACAGTGCATCCGAGGAAGGTCCTCCTGGAGCTCCCATTAATCATCTGCAGGAGAGAATGCTGGGAGGAAATGTTACTGCAGGTCACTTTTCCCTGCTGATTGGAGTCCCCCTCGAACTCAGTACTTGATCTTGGCGCCCCCACTTGAATCGCTCCTGGAAGATGGACTACAGCTGGGTCCTGTCAACCCCGGGGACTTTGGCCATAGTTTGGATTTAACTCTGCTAACGTCTCAGAAACTGAGGACAAAATGCCTCATCTGTATTTCCCAAAGCAGTGTACAGCAAAGCCAAGGCAGACAAGTCACCTGAGATGTCACTCAAAGCAAAAACCAAGCAGGACGTTGGGTACCAGGAAGCAAAGTTCTGAGCATTGTTGCAGCTGACCTGATGTTTGCCCAGCCAAGACCTGGATACCCTGCTTCAGAACACAGAGTAGAACTAGAAAACAATTGCCCTTGGACCTGGAGGAAGACATTTCGTTACCAAGGTTATAGACAGTGAGACTTTCTTCTAGTACTCTCCATGATTTCTTTACGCTCTAGAGGAATGGCTTTAACAGGACTTCACAAATGGGGCCAGACTGTTTCTTGAGGATGTTCACATTGTGGACAACATTGACTCTCTTTTATACAACAAAAAGAATAACACCGGCCATTTCCACACGGGAGGGCAGTATGTATTTTAAATTTTGACACGTTTGCACCTTTGAGCGCTAGGGAATGACAGCTTCTGTGTGAATTCTGTCACCGTTGACTAAGACAACCACTGTCTTGACCTTTCTGGAGTAGAGGTCCAGGGATCTGGTACAAGAACAGATTCTTGAGTCGTGACTTCTGGTCTTGGGCTTCTGGAGCACAAACTGAGCATGCCACCTGTCCCCAGACCCAACTGAAGGGGACAAGAAGCCAGGGTCCAGGTCATAAGGCAGTCTCTCAGCTTCTGTGACCGACATGTATCTGTTTCACTTTTCCCATTCAATTCCGCTTCCCTTCCCTGTTGTTGTTTTCTTACTCTGTCTCCCAAATAAGTCACATACAGAGGCTTATTCTTACTTATGAATGCCCAGCCTTAGCTTGACTTGTTTCTTGCCTGCTTTTCTTAAATTAAAATTATCCCATCTATCTTTTGCCTCTGGGATTTTCCTTTTCTATTCCTGTATACTTGTCTTTGTTTCTTATTCCACAGCTGGCTGTGTAGCTGGGTGGCTGGCTGCTGGAATCCTTCTTCTCTCTCAGTCCTTCTTCCTTCCCCCAGAGCTCTCCTTCTATTTCTCCTCTCTCTGCCTGCCAGCCCCGCCTATCCTTTCTCCTGCCTCACTATTGGCCGTTCAGTTCTTTATTAGACCACCAGGTGTTTTAGATAGACAAAGTAACGCAGCTTCACAAAGTTAAACAAATGCAACATAAACAAAAGTAACACGCCTTAAAATAATATTCTACAACATTCTAGGTTATCCAATGCCCTCTTTCAACCTCTATGGGCTCCAGGCACACATTTGGTGTATGCACATATGTGCAGGCAAAACACTCACACACATAAAATAAAAATAAAATAAATCTTTAAAAAAAATCATTCCAAATTCTGAAATGAAATGGTTTACCACTTTACCTCTTTATTAGGGTCACATTCTCAACTTATGTTGGGATGTACAGAGCACACATGCCTGTTGATTGAGCTGTCGGGGCAAGTATGAAATGGATGAATGAGGACTTGGGGGACACATGCCCTCCCACGGTCAAATGGTGAAACCACTGCCTACCTTAGTCAGATCCATGTGGTCGCTGGCAGAGACCAGATGTTCTGTGTTCTGAGTTCCCATCCCAGGCCCTTATTGTTTCCAAACAGTGGAGCTGTCAGTGGGACACCTGGAGTCTAATCAAATCCCCAGATAGTGACTGGGAAAGGTGAGCAGGGCCACACCATACAATGTGATACCCCCTTTCCTTTGCAGTAACCTCCACAAGACTACCCTGTCCAGTGTGGAGGAAGATGGTGATCCCTGCTAGACTACAACTACTTTCTCATCACCTACTTGTGTAATATCTCTTACAGAGCAATGAGAAAAGAATCCAGTGCTATGTCTAACAAATCTTAAGACATGGCTATTGTGGCTTATTCTTTTGTAGAACTCTTTTAGAAGTCCTCCAGCTTACCAACATCTTAGGACCAGTGACCCAAAGTGGAACAGTCAATACAATAACCCAAAGGACCACTGGCTCACAGGGTAAATTAAGAAATGTCTTGTGGGTGTTGGGAAATCTAAATCTGAAGGCAGACTGTGGTGTGGTTTCAAAATCAGAAACAAGAGGCAGTAAATCATGGAAATGATGAGCCAACTTCTCACTCTAATGCCTTAATGTGGGCTCAAGTTTGTGACCCTGACAGAGTATTTACTTATTTGTTAATTAATTAATTAATTTATTTATTCATTTACTTACTTATTTAGTGTATACGTGTGCAGGTGTATGTGCAGGCTATGGGACAATCTCCAACATCATTCCTAAGGAATCCTAAGGAATTCCTAAGACAGGGTCTCCTATTGGCCTGAAGCTCACCTATTAAGCTTAGACTGGGTGACCAGGAAGCCTCCATAGTACAGTGGCTGCAGGTGTGTACCGCCATGCCCAGCTCCTTTACATGTGTTCTGGGGATCACTCTCTGGCTCTCACACTTGTAAGAAAAGTACTTTATCAACTGAGCCATCTCTCTAGCCCCTTGACAGAACTATTCTATTTTACTGAACGCTGGTTGGTCCCTGGAACTCTACTCCTGATGCTAGGTGACCATAGCCATGTGTGGCCTGAGGGCTGGAGGGAATGGAAAGCCCTAGCACTATTGAGCATGCTTATAGCACCACACAATCACACTCCCGAAGCCAGAGCCCTCCAAGCAGTGGTGATGGTTGCCCCAGAGTTGGAGGAATCTTCTGAAATCCAGCTGCCCAGTGTTCTTAAGGACAAGGCCATGGCACTGCAACTCTATCTCTTCAAAGAGTTTTTGGGGCTTGGTAGCAGGCAGCTGCCTCCAAGGTGTCTCCAAGCTGTCTGCCCACCTAAAAAGCACATTTCTTTTCTCCAACAAAAGCGGTTTTGTGCCTGGCATGAATTTTGTCTTCGACTTTGTCCTTCGTCCTCCTCCCACAGAAACAGAAAGGATTAATGGCCTGAATTTATGATGCTGTTGAAAAGGCATTATCAGCATCTCTTGGCAGCTGAAAGTCCACAACCACACAGGACTCAGCAGCCCATTGATTTCCATAGGTAGGTCTGCCACTACATCTGGGTTTCACAGGCTTGGCTCATGCATTGGTGTGTCTCTGGTTGGTTGAATGTGACTTCAATGACCTCTCTGGGCCTCGGTTTCTTCATCATCCAAATAACAGAGTCCCTTTTGTTTCTGGGACCTGTGATGTTCTATGTGTTTCTGCTTATATGCGTTTCTGAGTTGATTGGTCTAGAATGCACAATATCCCCTTCTAATTAAATGACTTTGAGTAAGAGCAGACAGGCTCTGAGTTAGACTGGCTGTGCTGGCTAGTTTTATGTGAACTTGACGCATGCTAGAGCCACTTTGAAATAGGGAGCCTCAGCTGAGAAAATGTGCCCTCTGCATTGCTCTATGGGCAAGCAGCCTATGGTGCATTTTCATGGTTGATGATTGGTGTCGGAGAACCCAGGTCACTGTGGATTACGCCTGGGGAGGTGGTCCTGGGGACTGTAATGAAGCAGGATGAACAAGCCAATAAGCAGCCCTCCTCCATAGCTTCTGCTTCTGTTCCTGCCCTGAGTTCCTGCTCTGATTTCCTGGATGGTGGACTGCAAATGGTAAGCTGGAACAAACCCCTTCCTTTCCAAGTTGCTAATAGAAACCCTAACTAAGACAGAATCGGGAGCAGGTTTGGGGATATTGTTGTGACGGACCTGACCTGTGCTTTAGGGGGAACTGTGACAGCGTTTGAAATTTAGACTGGAAGAATTGTTGAGCGCTCGGAGCTCAGTGGGCTGCTCTGTGGGAGACAGGAAGACAAGAAAGAATGTTGAAAGAAATGTAGATGATGGAGGTGTGCCTTGTGAAGTTTCAGAGAGATGTTCTTAAGAGTCTCTTAAGGACTCTATTGGAGTTATTCAGTACTTTGAATCTGTGGTTATCCGTGGTCAGTTGGAGCTGAGGAGTCAGCTGTGATGAGCAAGAAACCAGTACCACTGAAGGAAGAGCTTTGCTGGAATGGTTGATGCTAGTTAGCTGGGGCTAAGAAGTTAGCAGTGATTCAGAAGAAGCTAGTGTCACTGAGGATCATAAATTTAAAAGATGTTTGCTCAGGCTCCGCATACAGAATCTGTAGTCCAGAGGGGGGCCAATGTTGTACCTCATCTTGGCAGCCAAACTTGGTAGTGCAAGAGTCACTCAGATGGTACTGATTTTGAAGGCACGAAAGAGTCGTAGAGAGCAGCTGAGGTTTGGCACTATGTGGTTGGGCTGAGGTCCTTGAGGAACGGCTGGAGAGAGGCCACGGGCGAAGGTGCAGCCTCAGTTGTATTGCAGACCCCAGCATTTTGGAGATGCTAGTACCATGGATGATCACCCAAGGACAGCAGTAGCTATGGAGTGGAAACTCCCTGAACCCAGAATACTGTGGGTGCTGTGAATGGCAGAGCCAGAGAAGTCCAAACCCTTTGGAGGAACCCAGAAGATTATGAATGAATCTCAGACATGGGACACCAAGTTGCTTACACTGTTGGAGTTTAGTTTTGCTTTGTTCAGATTGTGACTGTGCCCTGGTTCTTCCCTCTGGGAGTAAGAAAGCACGTAGCTTAATTTTATTTTACAGGAGCCCACAGTTGAGAAACTTAATTTTTAAAAAGACTTTGGAGTTTTAGAGAGACTTTGGATATTTTAGAAACTTGAATATTTTGGTGAGGCTTTTAACGTTGGAAGAAACTTTGAATGTTTTAAAGAGACTGAACTTCTAAAAACTGGAAATTTTAAAGTTTGGAATATGTTTCATGTTGTAATATTGATATTACTATGATATGCTGGAAACAGCAAGAAAGGAAAGGCTATGGTTTGAGCCATGTGTTTGTGTGTCAAATTGACAAGGGGTCAATTGTACTGGCTGGTTTTATGACATAAGCTAGAGTCATTTTGGAAAAGGGAGCCTCAACTGAGAAAAAGTCCTCACTAGATTGCCCCGTGGGCAGCCTGTTGTACATTTTCTTGATTGATGATTAATGTGGGAGGACCCAGCTCACTTTGGGTGGTGCCATCACAGGAATGGTGGTCTTGTGTGCTCTAAGGAAGCAGGCAGAACAGACTTGGGAGAAGCAGAACAATGGACACCACTCCTCCATGGCTCCTGCTTCAGTTTCTGCCTCGAGGAGCCTGTCTTGAGTTCCTGCCCTGACTTCCTTGGTTTGTGGACTACAGACTGTAAGATGAAATAATCCCTTTCCTCCCCAAGTTACTTTTGGTTATGATGTTTTATCACAGCAATAAAACCCTAACTAATCCACTGGCTTCTGAGGAGTAAAAGAGAGATTGACCGTGTGTTTTGTCAACTTGTTTAGAGCTTGCCTATCTTCTCTTACTGATCCTAGGACCACGATAGTGAACTTAGATTGTTCATTAGCCAACACCAGCATAGCAAATGGGAAGTCTTCTGAAGCCCAGAGGAGGAGCCCTCTGCAGAAGACATGTAGGCTGTGACTAGAGGAGACCCCCTTCCTGTGTTCATCTTAGCTCCTGGTGTTCTCATTTAATGCCTTTTAAAGGATGGGCATTGGTATAACTCTGTAGTAGATGAGTGGGAGGCCATCTTGACAGTTTGGGGGCTGGGCTCTAACTGAATCTACTTCAGGGACATTGATGTACGGTCTTTTTTTTTTTCTTTGAAATAATTGATGGCATGAGCCCTTTCATGAAAGAGGCAAGTGAAAACACTCCCAGCACATTCTCCATAGGCTGCCACTTAGTACTATTTATCATAATAAATGGATGTGACCAAGTATTTTTCTCTTTTATTTAAACAACTTCCCATAGTAAAGTGCTCTTTCCAAATCAGATTCCCTGATAAAGAGCTAGGTTGAAATTATTGCCAACATCTGACAGGGGGTAGGATTCTTTTGACTTATTAAGTGAACAAGTAGATGCTTGGGATAGCTGAATTCTAAGGAGATGTTGGATTAGCTCCAGCAGGGCACGAATCAGGATGAACATTCATAGGAGGAATGTTTGTAAGACACATAATTTTGACAAAAACTGGATGAAGCATAGAGACGTTCTTACCCCAGGAAGTTCATGAACTGACCTCGGATGAAACACTCAGCATGTGTTATTTCATTTTGTAATCACAGCAAGCACAAAGGCATGAGTGTCCTGGAGAAGAAGTGGCCACGGCCTTCTGTAGCTTTTCATCAAGCTGTGGAATCTGTTTCCCAACCCCTCGGGGTTTTCCTAGCAAATAGGATGTGGCAGAGGGGATTTTGTGCAAGCTCCAGGACCCGATTTACTAGAGCCCTGGCTCCCCCGCCTCATGGAATGCTGTAGAAGGAAACCAGGCTAGACTTCTGAATGATAAAAGGCCTATGGAGAGGAAGGTCCAGTTGTCAACCACCGCTCATACACCAGCCACTCACGTGAGGCCATCTTAACACCTGCCAGACCCAGTCCAGCCAGCAAATGCCTAAAGCCATGAACTGGAGCAAGGGTCAGAGTTGAGTCTGATAGGGAGGATGATGAAGAAGGAAAGAGTGGTTGCTTGAAGCCACTGAGTTTTGTGGTGACATGTTACACAACAATAGATCCTTGGATAGAAGAACATAACATCAGCAAGTTTAGTCAACTTGCCCAAGGTTTGAAGAAGTAGGCAGCAATCATGGTTGGAACGTGAGCTTTTTGACTTCCAATTCTTGGCTTATCAATATCAAAACTACCCTACTTCAGTGTAAAAGTCCCAAATTGCTGGAAATGTTCAAATTTTGTTTGAAGGCCTAATCTCTTATAAACAGATGATGTAAAGAGGAAAAAAATAATATTGCCTAGGACTTACCTTTCTGTCTCTAATCACTAAGAAATGTTTCCCAAGGCACTTTAGAGAATGTGCCACCTGCCCTTTCGCGCCTGGTATTTCCAGAACACAGCTGTAAACATTCTCACATCTCAAGGCCCATGGCTCCCTGTACATATGGATAGGTTTTGCCTTTCCTGAAAAAATGTGCTCACTTTAAAAAAAAAAAAAAAAGATTTCCCAGGGAGCCAGTTCCCTGTGAAGGCGATGTTCTGAAGCGTGTGACTTCGTAGGTGAGGTCGAAGTCTTTTCTGAAGAGCTATTCTGCCAGCTGGACACGAGCCTAGGAACCTTCTGTGAAAGGCCAATGTCTCTTAAACTCTGAATGCTTTATGGTGTGTCATAGCTAGTCAACTCCAAATTGTAGCTCCTCAGACACAGGCAGTAAGTCAACAAACAAGCCTGGCTATATCCCAGTAGACCTTATTTGTGAAGATCAGCCGTGGAGCCCATTCTGCCTTAACCAATGCCTGCATCAGAGGAGGAGGCCATGTGCTCCAGAGTTTGTGTCTGTGC
The DNA here is from genome assembly GCA_902168415.1 of Peromyscus melanophrys. Lineage (NCBI taxonomy): Eukaryota > Metazoa > Chordata > Mammalia > Rodentia > Cricetidae > Peromyscus > Peromyscus melanophrys. The sequence goes on from CABHPR010148681.1 coordinate 30,867, forward strand.
TGGCCTGACATCTAGAGGAGTGAGTGAACAGGCCACACAGCTTGTAGCTTGTGCTGTGTGCTCAAGCTACCATGTTATATCTCAGGAAATGGCTTCAAACAGCCACCACGAACTCATTTGCTTATCGTTCTCTACTAGAGCTTAGCTCACTCATGCTCACCAGTGTGGGTCATTACAGCCAGGATTTACGGAAATAATCCCTCCAGTAGCACCATCGTTTGTTGGGCTGCAGGCAAAGCAAGTCAGCAGGCAGGGGCATGACAGATGGCCTTCTGGCCAAGGTAAGTGTCCAGGGTTGTCCTGGGCAGACGGCTGAATCTCAGCTGACTTTTCTGGGCAGTGAGGAGGGTAATAAGTAGCAGACACAACGAAATGGGTGGGCTGTGGATGCCAACCTCATGTTCTCTTTATGCCTCGTTCCCGAGAGAAGTCAACTCCAGGACTATTATCACCCTTTGTCGGGAGCAGCTGTAGACGATTCAAGTGAATTTGTGCCAGGAAGTTTGGGAACAAGCTGATTGCCTGGCTGAGCCCTGGCTCTCTACCCACACCGTTGATGGCAGGACCTCCATAAATATCGTCCTACAGTCTGTTTTGGAATCTCCCTCGTGACAGGCAGTCCGATGATAATTGGAGGCGGCAAGAGCTGCTTGGAATATGGTGCCTGCTGTTCCCTCAGGGGTTACTGCCTGATCAATAGAGGTTCCTTCTTGAGCCCAGGCTCACCAGATGGAGTTTGTTTGTAAAAATCAGCCTCAATCAGTGAGATCAGATATTACATGCTTGTAATTCAGTTTGCTTTTTGGAACTGTCTCTCACAGCCTTCAGTGGGGCGGCCATTAGGCATTTGCTCCTTCAAGTTGGAGCTTGATTTATTTTGCTGGAACCCTTTTTGGAGATGGCAGAGTAACAAAAACAAGAACGGTTTAGCTAAAATCTACATCCAGCATGATGGATTGCTTTCACCAGCGTTCACTGCTAGGATGCTGCCATGTTGCTAGTGTGATGACTCACACGCTGCTATTTGTAAGCGCGGATTAATGTTAAACATCCCATGTAAAGCACAGGGTGGTCTGCAGTTCCATGTGGCATGAAGAGCCTCGCAGTGTGAAGTGTGTTTCTTTGGAAACGAATTTAGCTTGAAGGACTTTCTGCAAATGCCTAGTCTCACTTATGGCTGCAGCAAATGAGTATCTCTATGTGGGGTTGACCATATGGCTCCCCAGGCTTCTCTGTCGTGTGCAATCGTTCTGTGTCAATCAGGAAGAGTCTGGGAACTTAAGTCCTACAGTCTCTATCCACTTTCTTCTCTCTTTCTTTCTCCTCCTCCTTTTCTTCTTCTTCCTCCCCCTGTTTCTCCTCTTCCTCTCCTTCCTCCTCAGATGTGTAACCGGTGGGCCATCGGTGCTTTTAATGAGCTATCTGCCATCGTATGTCATCTGTTTTGGATGCTAATTTAAGTTTCTCTCTTTGTATGGCAGTTGGTGCTATAATCAGAATCACCTGCCCTCCCCTTAGGGCCGGTTTTCTCATTGGTGCTGACATCTTGAAAACCAAGGCCCTCCTCTGTCACCCAGATCAGCTTACTTTCCTACTTTTAAACTCTGCCGTGATCTCTGCCCTTCTCTCCAGTGTAAACTTTAACTTGAAATCGAGGGCTTCTCTGTCCTACTTGTATATCACCCCCAAACACACACACACACACACACACACACACACACACACACACACACACCTTTGCCAAGTTTCAGGACTCAAAACTACCCGGTGTCCTGCAGAGCTGTGTAAGCTGTGGGCGGGGCTGGATGAGGTTCCTTATCTCAGGTGAAAATTCCTGAGATGTCTATCTGCTGTTTTGTTTATTTTTGTTTTGAGGTAACCCAGGGCTCACGCATCTTCCCCAAGTCCTTCTGATTCTGTGTGGAAATTTCACTTCCTCCCTTTCTCCCTCCGCCCTCCTTTCCTCCCTCCCCTTTTCCCAACATCAACCCCACTTGTTCCACATTAACACCCTCCTCGAATACTTCTTTGGAACTTCACAGTACTTGATTAATAGCCTTACTCCCTTCTCTTAATTGGTGTTACTCCCAGGTTAATCTTTGTAACAGATCTCAGGGACAGCTCCCGGCTAATTAAGGTCATCCTCTTTAATCTGGTGTTAGATGCCTTCTTCTGCTGGGTCCCCAGTGACCTTTATAACAGGTCGCGCACACACACACACCTTTCCTCTTGCTTTGTTTTCCTAAGGCTCGCATATGCACCAGCTTTACATCCAAATTCCATTACCTTGTGGGTTCAACCCGCATGCCAATCCCTCCCACGTTTGAACTTCCATTTCTGACCTTGAGTTATGACTGTGATCACATCTTTGTTCGTGTGGAATGTCAACTATCCATGGCTAATGACTGTGTGTTAAGGCTTTATGTGAGTGACTTTCCCAAGATAAGCATTTTGCTTAGGGTGGTGGTGGTTGTTGGAAAGAGCATCATGTAGCTCTGACTGCTCTCAAACTTGCTGTGTGCTGATCCTTATGCTTCAGCTTCTTAAAATGCTGCAATTACCATTCCGTTCCCTTATGTTCTCATCCCCCATCCCCGACCCTCCATTTCCCCCCCTCACCCCCAGTTTACTCATGGAGATCTCATCTATTTCCCCATCCCAGGGCAATCCATGCATCCCTCTTAGGGTCCTCCTTGTTATTTAGCTTCTCTGGAACTGTGAGTCGTAGTCTGGTTATCCTTTGCTTTACATCTTGTATCCACTTATGAGTGAGTTCATACCATGTTTGTCCTTCTGAGTCTGGGTTACTTCACTCAGGATGATATTTTCTAGTTCCATCCATTTGCCTAAAAATTTCATGGTGTCATTGTTTTTTCTCTGCTGAGTAGTACTCCATTGTGTATATGTACCACATTACAGTGAAAGAGATATCTTGATAGAGGGAGACATCATGAGGATAGGGAGAAACCTGGTGCTAGGGAAGTTCCTAGGAATCCACAAGGATGACTCCAGCTTAGACTACTAGCAATAGTGGAGAGGTTGCCTGAGCTGACCTACCCTGGTAATCAGATAGGCGAATACCCTAACTATCATTGTAGAGCCTTCATCAGTAACTGATGGAAACAGATGCAGAAATCCACAGCCAAGCACTAGGCTGAGCTCTAGAAGTCCAGTCGAAGACAGGGAAGAGGGATTCTATGAGCAAGGGGCATCAAGACCATGATGGGGAAACTTACGGAGACAACAGACTAGCAGCTGTGGAGCCTGCATGGACTGGACTAGGCCCTCGGCATAAGCTACACACTTGTGTAGCTTGGTCTGTGTAAGGGGCCCCTGACAGTAGGAACAGGATCCATCCCTGGTGCAGGAACTGGCTTGCTAGAGCCCCTTACCTATGGTGGGACACGGTGAACAGCATGATACAGGGGGAGGGCCTTGGTCCTGCCTCAACTGAATGTACCAGGCTTTGCAGACTCCCCATGGGAGGCCTTGCCTTTCTGGAGGAGGGGATGGAAGATGGGCTGGTGGGGGAGCGGGAGGAGAGATGAGAGGGGGATCTGTGGTTGGTACATAAAATGAATATTAAAATTTATTAATAAAAATGTTGCAATTACACTATCACATGCCACCATGCCTGACTAGGAATGAACTTTGTGTTTTAAGTCAGTTAAATGATTTCAACATACACTAAAGAAGCTGAGCCCATAGAAGCAGAGGAGAGTGGGGGTTCCCAGAAGCTGTGGGTAGAGATGGGTTGACTAGTACGAGGCTAGAGTCCAGTAAGTTCTGGTGTTCAATTACACAGGAGGTGATTACAGTTAACAGTCTCTCATGATATAAATCAAAAGAGCTAGAGGAAAGGAGTCTAATGTTCTCATCACAAAGAAATGAGAATGTTGGAGATGAGAGATGGCTTAAACATCCTGAGCCAATCTGTGCACAGCCTGTAACGCACCGTACCCTGCAAATGTAAATAGACCTGCCAATACAAGGCTATAGGTAGAAATTAAAACATAATAAGACAGACTTGGAAGAAAAACAGAAACAAAAACACCCCCAAACTTCCTGCCTGAAGTAGAAGGAGGAATGGATGTTGATAGGCAACAAGTCCTACCTCACACATGTTGTGAAACCCGGCTTTTCTTTGACTCCATAAAGAATGCCTTCCAGTGAGTCAATCCTGTGTCTGCCTTAGGTCCATCATGATGGAGGTTCTCTCCTGATGCATCGCTGAATAAACTGTGGGGACTGTTTAAAAACAAACAAAAATCAAAACAAAACAAAACGAACTTTCTGTTGGAAGGTCAGAGCCAGATGTGTGTGGGATGGAAGTGTGAACCTTGGTCAGTTGGAAGAGATCATTTGCAAGATGCTATTGAATCTCACCATTTTTGTAAGAAAAATGGTGTATACACAGTTTTCATTTCATAGTGGAGAGTTAATTTCTTTAAATCTCTTAGTAATAAAGCGTGAATGGGTGGCTAGATGCTCAGTGGTTAGGAACATCTACTTAGTGCTCTTGCAGAGGACCAGAGCACTAAGGATTCTGTCCCCAGCATCCAAGTTCAGTGGCTCACAGTCACCTGTATTTCCAGCCCCAGCACAACTGATGCCTTGGCCTCTGAGGACTCCCACCCTCACACACATACTCCAACACACACACACACACACACACACACACACACACACACACACACACACACACACACGCATGCATACACATACATGCACATAATAAAAATAATAAAAATAAATTGTCATAATATTTTTAAAGTGAGAATTAAAGCAACATATTTGTAGCTGATAAATACATGTAGAATTATTGTTAATGTTGCTATGGAGAGGATCAGTGACATTTTGTGGAAGATCAAAGGTAGCACAAAAGTCAGTTTGACCCTGACTTTCCCAATTAGGGAACCACCCAGTACAGAGCTGATGCCTTTTATTAAAAAGTAGCCGTGTTCCTGAGAGGCTCGGCAATCAGCTGCCTGTTATAGTCTTTGTTCTTCATGTATTTCATGAATTTGAATTCATGTGCAATATTTTTTTTATTTCCTAAAAGTTTTTATAAACCAAAAAAGCCCCTAAAATCTGCTTCTATGATACATGCATTGTAGCTTTTGTATTTTCTATGAAAGATGGGACTACTTATGGACACACACTGAGACTCCCATCACAGTCTGATCCTGGGTTCTTCCTGTCAGATTATTACAAGCTGCTTTTAGATCTATAATCCTTGTCCTGAGTCTGACCTTAACCATTTTTCACAGTTTCCTAGGAGGAGCCTCCTCCTAGCTTCTATGCACAGCCAACTATTTTCTCGTTACTTCTCTTTTTTAGATACTTTTTAAAGTTGTGTGTGTGTCCATGTGTGAGTATAGGCATGTGTGTGCAGTTACCTGTAGAGGCCAGTAGGGGGTGCCAGATTCGCTGGAGCTGAAGTTACCATTGGTGGGGAATTGCCTTGATGTAGGTGATGGGAGCTGGACTCAGGTCCTCTACACGAGCAGTGCACGCTCTTAACTGCTGAGCCATCTTTCCAGCACCTCCTTGTGGTGGTATTGTGTTCCCCAAAATATTGTTTATGCTAATAAACTTATCTGGGGTCAGAGAACAGGACAGCCACAATATGAAACAGAGGTTAGGCAGTGGTAGCATATGCCTTTAACCCTAGCATTCCAGAGACAGAAATCCCTCTGGATCTCTGTGAGTTCAAGGCCACATGGGAAACAGCCAGGCGTGGTGACCCACGCCTTTAATCCCAGAAAGCACGCCTTCAATCCCAGGGAGTGGTGGTAGAAAGCAGAAAGGTATATAAGGCGTGAGGACCAGAAACTAGAAGCATTTGGCCTGGAGAGGCCTTTGGCCTGGAGAAGCATGTGGCTGGTTAAGCTTTCAGGCTTCTAGCAGCAGTTCAGCTGAGAGCCATTGTGATATGGGGACACAGAGGCTTCCAGTCTGAGGAAACAAGACCAGCTGAGAAGTTGGCCAGGTGAGGTTAGCTGTGGCTTATTCTGTCTCTCTGACCTTCCAGTGTTTACCCCAATAACTGGCTCAGGTTTGATTTTATTAATAAGAACTTTTAAGACTCCTGCTACACCTCCTTTTTACATCTTAAATATTAGCCATAGTGAAAGCTGTTTTAAGACTTTTCAGGGTGGAAAAGAGAAGTATGCTTTAATATTGCATTTCACTTCAAGCCCTTCCCCTAAACACTGAATGTTAGTGTAAACCTGGTGGAGTGCTAGATTCCTTAGCTGGATGTTCAGGTATCCTTCCCAGATCATGCATGTCAGACTCCACAGGAAGTCATTTGTGTGGAATTCTAGGCCTCTGCCAATCAAGAAGCATGGGCCCAGTTTTTGTGTTTTAATTGGCTCCCTGGGTGATTTCAGAGCTCGGTGGACTATGAAACCTTTGGGATTCAATGTTTTAAAATGGAGACTCTCTAAGAAGGAGTCCAAAATGCTGAGGTGAGTCCTAGATAGGTTTGTTTCTTAAAATTTTAAAGAATGTTTAAAGGCAGGCAGGGACGGAAGGAAAGGCCACTACTAGGTGGCCCGAGTTTGGTGGAAGCTTGGAGTAATCAGTCTTTCCCCTTAGTGGGGCTTGGGGGTTCACCAGTAACAAAGGATTCAACTGCAGACACAAGAAGAAGGTTGTAGCCAAGGAGGGAATTGGAAGGCTCGGTTCCATGGCGTTCTTCTGTGGGGGTGCTTGGACAGCAAGGGATAATTGGAAAGCAAGGCTTTGCCATTGCAGAGCACCCTTGCATGCCTTAGGTCCTTTCTTCCACTTTCTGCAGAGCACCCTTGCATGCCTTAGGTCCTTTCTTCCACTTTCTGCAGAGCACCAGTGCATGCCTCAGGTGCTTTCTTCCGCTTTCTGCAGAGCACCAGCGCATGCCTTAAGTGCTTTCTTGTGCTTTCTGCAGAGCACTCTTGCATGCCTCAGGTCCTTTATCCCACTTTCTGCAGAGCACCCTTGCATGCCTCAGGTGCTTTCTTGCACTTTCTGGTCCTGGTGTGTTTCCCAGCACTGTTCCATAAATTCTTTCCAGCAGCACTGGCTTGCCTTGGTAGCTGCACTTTTCAGATGATCACAAAGTGATAGAGCAGTGGTTCTCAACCTTCCTAACGCTGCGACCCTTTCCTACAGTTCCTCATGTTGTGGTGACCCCCAACCATAAAATCTCTCTCTCTCTCGCTCTCGCTCTCGCTCTCGCTCTCGCTCTCGCTCTCGCTCTCTCGTTCTCTCTCGCTCTCTCTCGCTCTGTCGCTCTCTCTCTCTCTTGCTCTCTCGCTCGCTCTCGCTCTCTCTCTCTCTCTCTCCCTCTCTCCCTCTCCCTCTCTTCCTCTCTCCCCCTCTCCCCCTCTCCCTCTCTCCCTCCCTCTCCTTTCTCGTTCATGTGTGCGTGAGTTTACTGTAAAGAAAGGTAACAGAAAATGGGGTGGATAAAGAAAGGAGTTGGACACAGAATTAATGGGGGTCTTCTCTTCACAGGCCTTAGATTGAGGTGTTGGCTCCTTTGGGTTAGCTCTATAGAAAGCGTAGAACAGACTCAAAACAACCCCCAATGGCTTGCATAGGTTTTTGCCCTGATGTATAAATAAAATAACTTCTCATTCCCCTTGTCTCAGGACTTGGAATTTTATGGGTTCAAGACTATGCACAAATCAAGTGCTTTAGTGAGGACTTAGGATCCTAAAGGTAAGACAGGAGAATTTATTGAGTGGAATCAACTTGGGTGGATCAAAGACCAATTTTTGGAAAAAAAAATCCAAACCCATCTATTACAAAACTTATTTTTTAAACTAAAAGACTTGTACTGTATTCAAAACATAACTTATAGACAGTTAAGCTTAAATATCATAGTCTCATAGGATATGATAACAGAAGTTAAACATCATGATTTTTATTGAGTATGCTTTGAAGGATATTCAGACAATACAATTTTGGGGAGAACAAGAATGTCCCTTAATAGTTTCCAAACTGATACAAGATAAGGCATTTTGGGGAACTATGGGTATGGTCAGATTTACTGGCCATGGAGAACCAGGGTGATGTTTACTTGATTTTCTGTCTGATTTCACCATTAGATGGTGGAAGACATTTTTAATTATGCATATATGTCTATGTCTATATATGGGTATATGTCTATGTCTATGTGTGGGTATATGTCTATGTATATGCATATGTTTGTGCATGGGTCTATGTCTATGTATATGTATGGGTATATGTACATGTATGGGTATGTGCACATGAGAACAGATGCCTGTGAAGGGTGGAAAAGAGTGCCAGATCCCCTGAGGCTAGACTTACAGGCAACTGTAACTGAAGCTGCCAAACATGGGTGCTGGGAACTGAACTTCAGTCCTCTGCAAGAGGAATAACCACTCTAACCACCAAACCGTCTTTCCATACCCAAATGTTAGAAGTTATATTGGTTATCAGTTACTATGTAACAAACAACCTCAAACCTGACAACGTCAAGCAATACATGTTTTCCTACTTCATTTCTGTTGGTAAAGAATTTGCATACCGTCTTGGAGTCCTGGTTATAATATGGGTCAGCTCAGTCATAAGGTTGAGGTTGTTTCATGGTTCACTCAAGGAAAGAAGAACTTCCAAGCTCTGGTGGTTACTGGCAGGGCTCTGTTTCTCATGGGATGCTGGACAAAGGGCCCCAGTTTTTCACTGGCTCCTGGCCACCCTTAGTTGTTTGCCAAACATGTCTCTTCAGCATGGCAGCATGCTTCACCAAGGCATGCAAGCTACAAGGCGTCAGAGATTGTCTGTCAGTGAGACAGAGGCCGTGGGCTTTTACAGCTGAAGTACATGGGTGGCATCTGTCACCTTTGCCATGTCTCTTGGTCAGAAACAAGTCACTGCCTTTAAGGGGAGAGGGTCACATGAAGGTTATACATCACTACACACTAGGAAGGTGAAATCAGGAGGCCATCATGCATATCTGTCTTCCAAAGGCCTCTTAAGTCTTGTCTGGCTACTCCTATCCTTAGTAAAGAAGTCACCTGTAAATGCCCCTAGGGCTTCTACAACATATGGCTGCCTGGGGGCGGTTCTGTTCCCACCCTCTTCACACAGGACTTTGATATGTAGAGAGTCCTTTTAGCTAGTGTCCTTTAGCTAGCATTCCCCATGAGTAGACACAACTATTTGAGTGTCATTGAGTTGTCCTTTGGGGAATTTGATCTTTAGTGTGACAGCCGGGAAGCATTCATTTTATGTAAAGAAAAGACAGAAAGAATGGGTGTGGAAGACGCCGGCTAGAATATTTTTTTTCTTGGCGTTGCTTCATTGTTCTTGGACATATGATGGTAGATAGAAACCTGTTTGTGATTATGTTTCAAAATGGAATTCGGTTCCTCTGATGAATAAAAACATTATCAGAGATGATTCAGAATGGAAATGAAGAGAAAACAAGGGTGCATGTATATTTTGGCAACTGAAGATGAATGTTCCCTTGAAGTTCTTTGAAGCTTGGGATATATCTGAAATTTACTAAGGACTTTTCTGAGAATGAACTCATCCATTTTATAGCTATTCTATATCAGATTTAAATATGCTCATATTATTCTTGGCATCCTGATTTTATGAGACCATAAATCTTTAGGTATGTTATCTACTTGCCATATTTAATGAAAAGCAAAATGTTTTGCTAAATAGTACCTTATTTTGACAGTAGTGCATATTTATAACCATGTCCACTTAAAGTGTATTTTGTGGTTACTGTATTCTAGGCACTCTTCAAATATTTAAGAAATAATTCAGAGTCTATCACAGTTCTAGAAGAGAGAACTATTAATACTTCCATCTACAGATAAAATAAGGAGCATACAAGAGATTAAGTGACCTGCCTGCCCAAGCGCACACCAGAGTGAAAGGGTGTATCACGAGTCAGATTTCATTAAGTTTGTTATGTTCAAGTTTAAAGGGTGAGATAAGAAACTATATTAAAAACAGAAGAAAGATTAGCCACATGCCTTTTGTGTGGACACATTAAATACTGAGTCCTTTATCTACTGGTAAAAACAAGCACAGGCTGTCACCTTGGTTTGGCTGGCATTGTGTCACCAAAGACTAATATAAAACATCCCCAGAGCCTGGTTTTAAAAATTAGAGATAAGACTGGACATTGGTGTTCTTGGAAATGAATAAGAAATCATACGCAAAGGATGAATCTAACTGTGATGTATTGAATGTGAAGTACCACCACAGTCTTGGGCATTTGTGTACTAGCTCCCCAGTGGTCATGCTGTTTGGGTAGGTGTAAGGGGTGTGGTCTTGATAGAGGAAGTACGTCACTAGGGGTGGCCCTTGAGTGTTTCAAAGCCATGCGCCATTCCCACTTCTCTCTCTGCCTCCTCTTTGTGGTTTGAGATGTGTGTCCTCAGCTCTCAGCTTCCAGCTCCAGCTGCCACGTCTGCCACCAGTTGCCATACTGTCCCAATCATCATGGAGGCTAAACTTCTGGAGCTGTAAGCCCAAAATAAACCCCTCCTTCTGGTAGTTGCCTTGGTCATAGTGTTTTATCACAGCAATGAGAAGGGAGCTAATGTACTAACTGTTAAAAATCCTCATCCCTGAAAATAGTTTCAAGCCTTTAGCTGAAACAGGGATCCCCACAAATCTATACAGAAGCTTTCTGCTAAGAAACACGTTTAAAATTTGTTTGTGTGTGGTTTATAAGCAACTTAGAAAAAAAAAAACCACAATTTTACTTTTTTGGGTTTAGTGTAAAAAATTCATTAGACTGAATATAATTTTGTTTCATGACAGTTGGTGTCAATCATTCTTTTGATCTGTGACCATGACCATATTGTATTTTTCTGGGCATTTAGTTATTCTCATCTTCATTTTTTTCTAGAAAAGTTGGTGTTTCCTTAGGCCAAGACAACCTTTTTGTTCTGGGTATGTATAGATTTCCCTCTTGCACTGCCTTGGGTTGTCCCAAACTCAGCCCAGTTTCATACATGGACTGCAGAATGTAATCTGTAGTTAACCAAAGGGGAGAGCTGGTCATGCTGCAGGGGAGGGAAAGAAGATGGGGATCCAGGGAAGGATGTGTACATGTCTATTGTGTCCTCGCTGCACACTCCAGTTGTGGAGCATCTCAAAAGTAACATGTTATTTGACCTTAAATCCTCTTTGAGACCAATTGAGAAAACAAAAGTTTATAGAAGCTGATTACCAAAGTCCCACTATTAATAAGGGCTGAAATTGAGATTGTTTATGTTGAAATTGAGGTTATGTTCTAGAGTCAAAATTATCTTTCATATGAATTATTTCAGAGCTCCACAAATACCAAAGAATAATAAAATTTTTATTCACCTGAAAAAAAAAACATTGTACATACAATTGAGCCCTCCTGTTTCCTCATCCCTCTCAGTGAGGTATGGCAAGTTCTTCTGTATCCATGGCATCTTATTAGAATTTCTATTTCTGTAATAAAGATCATAGCTCTAAGCAACTTGGGGAGGCAAGGGTTTAAAGAGGTCCACAGCATAGTCCATTACTGAGGGAAGTCGGGGCAGGAACTCAAATAGGGCAGGCACCTGGAGGCAGGAGCTGATGCAAAGGCCATTGTGGAGTGCTGCTTACATTATTTCTTGCTCAGCCTGCTTTCTTATAACACTCAGGACCATCTGCCCGGTGGTGGCACCACCCACAGTGAGCTGGGTCCTTCCACATCAATCATCAGTCAAGAAAATGTACCACAGGGTTGCCTACAGGCCAATCTGTGGAGACATTTTCTCAATTGAGCTTCCTACTTCTAAAATGACTAACACGTCAAGTTGACATAAATCTAGCCAGCACACATGGTTTTTACTCAATGAGTCAACCTTGCTTGGCTACGAAATATTGGGGGGGAAATTACACCTGTCCAAACTCAGACATTTCCTTGATATTATTCCAACAGTGCAGTTGAACAGCCATTTACAAATCATTTGCACTGTGTTAGGTATTATACGCAGTCTGGGGACAGCCAGACTACAGACTAAAGTGGCTGTGACTCCAGTGGACGTCCTGGACCAAGGCCCTTCACTATTCAGAATGACTGTGCACACTCGCCCAGATTTGAGCCCAGTGTTTCTAGTCCCTTTATTCACACTTGTACTCTTTCACTGCAACTGCTCTTCTCCCTGATGTAAGCGGCACCATGGCTTGTCCTATCCTTACGCAGCTCGTTTTTGTATCTGGTGTTGCTTGCTGCAAGTTACTTTTCTGTATTACATGTCATGTAAATGGTTTCTGGATGGATTTTTGGGATACTTCCAAATGTCTCAGCTCTTCCATGTGCCTACTGCAGTGCGTCACGAGGAAGTGTTTATGTTTGGCCTTGACACACGTAAAAGCAGAGCTGCTGGGGTTAACTGAACAGTTTTAGCATGGCCAGACATTGCGTACTGCTCTCCTTGATTGTTCTGATTTTACCTGTAGTAACAGCCCTGGGGGCCCGGTTGTCTGTATGTTTACTAATACTTGGTACTGCTGGCCCTTCCAGTGTGTCACCCTTGTGGGTGTAGGATCTTTCATGGAGCTATCAATGTGCATTTTCAGAGTTATTACAAAAGAAGAAACCAGTGGACAAGTACTCATGCCCAATGAACACTGTCCTGTTAAATCTCGGACATCTGCAAGGACTGTAGCACAGTGACAGAGCATGGGCTTAGCATGTGGGAGGCTTGGGTTCAGGTTCAGTCCCTAATACAGAGACCCAGACAATGCAGTCTGTGTCCCCAACATTGCCAGTTTCATTTCTTTTCATCATTAAGGTTTAATCATACTGCTGATCTCATTTTTACAATTAAAACAGTAGCATGAATAATTGTTTACCCCGAGGGTTAAGAATTCTTGGTACAGTTCTCTCTTAACCATATAGACTTAGGAACTCCTTAGAGGAACTAATACTTAACAATCAACTTCATTTAAATGTGGGGGATAGGATAGAGGAAATAAGGATTTTCATCCTTCTACGCCTTGGCGCCATGCCATACTCCCCACTTGGCTACAGTGTGTACCTCTTTTCTGTATGTATGGCATTGTAGAAGATGTGTGCAGGCTGTGAACTCATTATACAAATCCAGGTGTGGGACGAGGTTTGGGGAGCTGCAGGATGGGGTGGCCAGAGGAGGCCAGAGCACTGGATGTGAGACCCACACTAGACCTAGGGGATTGAGGAAGGAGCATGGAGGGGAGGATCAGGCAGATTCACCTGGATAGACCCTGGTACAGGAAGTGCAGCATCTGGCTGTGTGGAGAGGTTGCGATATCTAACCTAGATAATCTTTACACGGGTCTTGACAAACAGTTGCTGTACTGAATATGAATATCATATTCAATACATGTTGATTCATGTGGGGTTTTTTTTTTTCACAGCAAAATGCTTTAACTTTAATAAAGTTAAACCTAACATGTTTACTACTTTCTTTCTATGTTGCTTGGCTGTGGGAAGAATTATGCATAGTCAAAATTAGTACAGGAATATATGCATGCATGAATATAAAATTTGTACTGAAAGTAAGATATGATTAAGTACTTTGCATAATCTTCGGTTTTGTGCAGGAGAATTCAGTTAATCTAGTTTAAGACCTCCACCGAGAATGTTTACCTTGGTTTGAATTCAGTTTTTGCTTTTCTATTTCAAAAGACAAATCCAGTTATATAACTGGAGTGGTGGGAAATTGTTTTCTAGTACTTCCAGAATCACGAGTATTTTATCTTAACCTAATAGAATTCCAGCACTCAAATTCTTTAGAACTTACTGTGTTCATAATAAAATGTAATTTCTAGTCATAATCTACTTTCTGTTTTATATGTAAGAATTATGTTTGATCATATATTAACTGCAGTGGAATGAAAGCCAAGAATAGCTTGGGGAAGGGGAAAGGGGGCTTGGGATCAAGGTTTCAAAATATTATGAAAAGGAAATAATCCAATGCAACACTTCCCTTTCATGTCGACCTCACTCTGGCTGCTGACTCTCCACGCTCACTACAGTGTTCTGAAGTCTGTGGCCACTGGAGAACTGCCAGACGGCCACTAGGCAGATGCCATTGTCTAGCATGTCACTGACAGTATATGAGAAAAATGAATGAAGCCTAGATATTTCCCCAAGTAATTTCATTTTATGTCATTGTTATTCCAGGAGCAAAGTTTAATTGCAATCTCTGCAGGCCAAATTCTAAAGTGGCTTCCCAGCGTCAGAAGGGCATGACTTTGAAATCAGAGATGTACAAACTTCCTCCCATTCATGGTTGGCACACTTGATCCAAGTCATGAAATGGTTCTGCAGTGTGTAAAGCAGTTAACATACTACATCACAGGATTTTGAGGATGGCATGAGATAGCACACGAGATCATGTCAGGAGATGCTCAGAAATAGTTATCACTATTATCTACACCACTATCATCTATTATCACCCACATCTACACTGACCCTCTTTTCAGGGTGCCAGCAACCTTCCAGTTCAGCAGATCACTGGTACCATCGATGAAAGGGATGAGTTCAATGTACTGTTACCTTGTTAATATTAACCTTCTACACATTCTCCACACACACACAAAAATACTAACAAAAACTAAAGAGGAGGGCTTTGTGGGTGGTCATTTATGAATTTATTCAGTGTCTGCTGAACATAGGAGTAGTGTGGCTTTTGAAAAAGAAGGTATCTAAAGGTCTTAAAGACATATTTAAGTGATTAAGACATGTGCTCATAAGTGACACTTTTCCAGCTCTTTCTTTTATTAAGAATTTTTTTTACTCATTTTACATACCAATCAAAGATCCCCCTCTTCCCTCCTCCCGCCCCTCCAGCCTCCCCCTCCCAACCCACCCCCCATTTCCTCCTACAAGAAGGTAAGGCCTCCCATGGAGAAGTACATTTAGTAAAGGCAAGTCCAAGCCCCTCCCCCTGCCTCAAGGCTGTGTGAGGTGTCCCACCATAGGCACTGGGCTCCAAAAGCCTGCTCATGCACCAGGGACAGATTCTGATCCTACTGCCAGGGGCCCCTTAAGCAGATTAAGTTACACAATTGTCCCACTAAGCAGAGGGCCTAGTGCAGTCCCATGCAGGCTCCACGGCTGTTGATCCAAATTTCATGAGTTCCCACTAGTTTGGTTGGGTCATCTCTGCAGGTTTCCCCATCATGATCTTGATGCCCTTGCTTGTAGACTCCCTCTTCTCTCTTCAACTGGACTCCTGGAGCTCTGCTTGGTATTTGGCTGTGGATCTCTGCATCTGCTTCTATCAGTTACTGGAGAAAAGCTCTATGATGACAGTTAGGGTATTCATCGATCTGATCACTGGGGTAAGCTAGTGGAGGTGTCCTCTTAAATACCTTCCAAGTGTTGACTTTTCTCAGGTGTTAAAAACAGCAGTGAAAACCAGGCATCGTGGCACACATCTTTAATCCCAGCATCGGAAGGCAGAGGCAGGTGGATCTCTGTGAGTTCAAAGCCAAGCCTAGCCTACAAAGTACAGTGATTCTCAGCCTAGTACTGTGAGGCTTTAATACAGTTCTTCATGTTATGGTGACCGCCCCCCCCAAAATTATTTCATTGCCACTACATAACTGTAATTTTGCTACTGTTATGAATCGTAATGTAAATGTCTGATACGCAGGATATCCGATATGTGACCACTAAAGGCATTGCGCCCCACGGGTTGAGAACCACTGGCATAATGAGTTCTAGTACAGCCAGAGCTACGTAGTAAGAGCCTGTCTCAACAGGAGGGGAGAGGACAGTGAAGCCTGGTGTCATGTTATTGTCAACTTGAACAACTTAGAATCACCCGGGAGGAGAGTCTCAAAAGGGAATTTTCTCTACTGTATTGGTCCATGGTCTGGTCTGTGGAGTCTATGGACAGCACCATTCCCTAGCCCAGTGTTCCAACTCATGGGTCAAGACTCCTTTGGGGGTCAAATGACCCTTTCACAGGGGTTGCCTCAGACCATCAGAAAACACAGATACTTACATTATGATTCATAACAGTAGCAAAGTTACAGTTATGAAGTTGGGGGGTCACCACAACATGAGGAATTATATTAAAGAGTCACAGCATTAGGAAGGTTGAGAACCACTGGTCTAGCCAGAGAGGTTCCTGAACTTTATCCAACTGAGTAAAAGCTAGCAAATGAACATGTGTGTGCTCATTTCTCTCTGTCATTGACTGTGGATATGGTATGACTAGCTGTTTGAAGTTTTGGCTTTGGTTTCCACCACAGTGATGGTCATGCCTCGGGGTTGTAAGCCAAAATAGACCCCTTTCTTCTGTAATTTTTTTCCCCACAATGTATTATCACATCAACAGAAATGAAACTAAAACACCAAGGAATGTTTAAAATGGAGCGTTCTCTCTTTGCACTTTAGTTTTATAATGAGAAAAGTTTTCCAGGTGAATGTTCAACATTTAAGGCTTATAATTCAGATCCACAAATGGACAGGTGTCTATTGACTCCTTTGTTAACTTGGATCACGCAGTTGTTTAAAGCAGCCAAATACTAAAATAATCTACATTAAAAACAAGTTACATTTTGAGTGCTTATTACACACCAGGTTTCATTGAGTGTCTTATGTACCTTTGTGATTTTGATCCTCACAACAATGTATGAGACAAGTGCAATTAGGTTGTCATGAAAGCTTGTGTGTCAGAACTGTCAGGCAAAGATGCCATGATTGTGTTTGACTCTGTTGCTTTAAGGAAGCAATCAGTCAGCATGTAGCTAAAGTGAGATGTCCCAAGACAGGAAGGTGAATATGCACAGTATTGGGGCTGAGACTCATATGTCCTATTAGCTCCAGGATCACTTCCATGACACCACATTTTCCTGGAGTGTTTTTGGGGATCTGTTTAGAACAAAGTAAACAAAGTAGGATTTTAATGATGAAGATAAATGAGTGTGTTAACTGCCATCACTACAACCACTACACACGACTACATACTGTTACAGATGACCACACACAGACCCCACGTCACACTTTCCTAAATGTTGCTTGTGTGATCTCTCTCTTTCCGACTGCATCTCTACTCTTCTCTGGGAAACTTCTTCTCTCTCCAAGTTTTGGGAAAACTGCCCTGCCCTAAATTTATCCCTCATACTCCTGCATTATTTTCCAGAAACATCATCCACATAACTAATTCTCATTCATTATTCAAGACCTAATTCTGATCTTCCAGTGATTCCTCCCAGCATTTTTTCCTGTTTTCGTCTCGTCCTTAGAAAGTCTCCAACTCCGAGGGCCTCTGCTGCTAATGTACACTGGCTGTGAGTTGACTTGAATGGTTCTCTTCACATTATTCTTGTGGAACATGGCACCTGGTAGATTTCCAGTTGAAGACACTCCATTCCAAGCGCAAAGGCCCGTAAACATGCAGTAGGGATTTTATTATTTTCTTTTTGTTCCCAAGAACAAATATTTTGAGTTTTGTCTCTCTCGTCTATTTTTCTCTTGTTCTCTCTCATAAGCCTGAGTTTGCAGTGAATGAGACTCTTGGATGGAAGTCCAGGGAAAAAAAAGTCACGAGATAGAAAATCAATGTGTTTTTTATTTTTATCTTGAATTCTTGAATGTGTCTCTTTTTGTCTTTTACGCTGGTTAGGGCATGGATGAGACAGTACTTCTAGGGTCTGGGTCATTCCTTTTTTAATGTTTGGCATTCTTTTTGTTGAGGAATTACATGGCCTGCAAGCTGATTTGGGGGGATATCAAATCATTCAGCTTGCCCTGTCATTCTGTGTTACGCTGGAAGAACACCGAGTACTCGGCTGTATTTAAAGCGGGTCCTCTCCAGGGTGCTCCAGCTGGGAATTTGATATTTTAATAATTCTGAAAGACTCAGCTCAGGGCCAGCACTTTAGCAGATGCTGTCAGAATGGAAGAATGTGTTCCTTGTCACCAAGCCTTCTATTAAAACATTATGCACAAGAAAACAAGTTCATTAGCCTTTAAAAATGATTACAGTAAGGTAGCAGGAGAGTACTTTGGGAAGTTATCTTCAGCAACAATGAACAGCACTATCTGTTGATGACTTTTGGAAAGAGGGTTATATTTTAGAACAATAGACGGTAGCATTGAAGGAAATTCCTTTCCGTTTTGTCTTTATTGTCATGGTCTTCATTCCTGTTCCTCCATTTTATACAGTAAATTATAGTTTAAATCAGATCCAGGAGGGATGAAGGGGGATCTGTGGTAGGTATGTAAAATGAATAAAAAAATTTTAAATAAAAAAATCAGATTCTCCAGATAATTACAGACGCTTTGTCAATCAGAGACACACCTCTACACAGCTGCATTTGAGTAGTCCACCTTTCTCATGCTGAGTCGCGTCATAAAAGCTAAGAAAACCTGCCGTTGGCTTTAAGAATGGAAATGTTCCCTTTCTAATCTACAGTGGGCTGTCCTGTAGTGTTATGGATTGGAAGTTCTGTGCATAAAAGGAAGTTTAGAATGAGGTTCAAGGGGGGAAAACATGTAAAAATAGAAATGAAAGTGATGTAGCCCACACAGAGTCGGTCCAAGGGTACCATAGCAACCCCATCATGAAAGGGCTTATCGATGTTTGGCCATGCTTCTTAAATTGGGAATTTAAATCCTGCCATCCTTTTTTGTTTGTCTAGCCATTCAAGAATCCATAAGCAACAATTTTGAATTCCTCAGCTTAGGGCCAAGATGCTGGCACAACCCCCACACACACCCCCACTTCCTCACTTCCACCCCATCCTCACCTATGTCCAGACTCTCCTTTATTGTGGTACTTCTTCCTCTGCCTCCTGCCAATCTTCCCTGCCAGTGGGCCTCAGTCAGGCCCATCATCTCATCGAAGATCAGAACACGGGCAAGCCTGGAGGAGAAAGGTTGGGAGGGACCAGCAGTTTCAACTTCAGAGCTTCGTAGAAAAGAACTTTTCTGGTCTGTTCTGTGGGTCCACTGACTCAAAACTGTGGGTTTGGGCCAGGAAATAGTGTTCAGATACCTCCAAGTGGATCTTACACACTGGGAGTCACTCCCTACTCAGGACATCATAAGCCTAGCTGAGAGCACAATTGTGCCCCAAGTCTCCATGTGATGTGATGTCTTTCATTAGTTTTTTTTTTTTTTAATACAATCATCTTGGGCAATATAGATTGTTAAGTCTGCTTGTTTATAATTCTTTGACATCCATTTGTAATTTTTGTTTCTACCCTCCTAGCTAGAGTTGGCAAATGTTCACCATAGTCATTAAATTTTTGTATTTCAAGTTTCCTAAAACTAAATGCAAACAAAGTATAATTAGCATCAGAATGTTTTAAAATAAAGTTTGCAGCACTTATATTTCTTAAGTTACTGACTGTCCCACCCATCTTGTTAAAGCATAGCCCCAAAACTTCATTTGGAATATGATATTTGAGCTTAATTTCCTACAATTCCACACTAATAAATAAATGTTATCCATCTACTAGCTTCAGATAATTTTAGAAGGACTTGTTTCTTCAGAGAGAGGATATGTTTGCATCGGGGGTCTAGTTCTATGGTGGGATTTTATACTAACCCCACCACACCCAAGGCTCATCCAGTCATCACTTGGTGGGAGTCAAGGAAAGGAACCCAGAAACCAATGTATAAATCTGATATACGAGAACAAAGAAAAAAAATGTCCAGTAGTTGCATCTGTTCATAACAGGACCACAGCCACAGTCCTTGGAGTTTGCATCACAAGATTACAGAAGCCTGGATTTTTTTTTTTTTTTGGCTTTGTGGTGGTTTGAATAGGAATGGCCCCCATGGGCTCATATACTTGAATGCTTGGTCATTAGGGAGTAGTGTACTTGACAAGGATTAGGAGCTATGCAGTTGTTGGAGTAGGTGTGGCCTTGCTGGAAGCAGTGTGTCATTGGTGGTGGGCACTGGAGTTTCAAATGCTCAAGCCAGGCCCAGTTTCTCTCTCTTCCTGCTGCCTGTGGATCGGAATATAGAACTCTCAGCTACCTCTCCAGCACCATGTCTGCCTGTGCGCCACTATGGTTCCTGCCATGATGATAATGGACTAAACCTCAGAACCTGTAAGCCAGTCCCAGCTAAATGTTTTCCTTTTGTAAGAGTTGCCATGGTCCTGCCGTCTCTTCATGACAAGAACACTAACTAGGACAGGCTTAAAGCAGAAGAGCCCCCCCCCCCCCACTAACTTTCAAAACTGAGCCTAGATCCACAGCTATAAGCAGTCATTTCCTCCTCCAGCAAGATCTGAGATGACAGCAACAGAATCATAAATGTGAGCCAGTTAATACTGTCATTCGGGTAGAAAGGTCGCGTTTCCCTGGGTGTTTCAGAGGTGGCCTGTGTTTGTGCTGTAGGTGACTTTGGGCAGAGTTTCACGGCCAGCTAGCCAAATGTGAGCATTGCCACCTGAATACAAAGAAGACAAGTCAATTTTCATTCCTGGACTTAATAATGAGTCTAGATCCAGGCTGAAGAAAAAGGTTTAGCTGCTTTCTGAGAACCAAGAAGTCAATTTTCAGGCCGGGGACCAGGACAGATTTCTTTTACCTTCCCTTGCTATAACTCATAAAATATGATACCAAAGCTGCTTGTCTATCATCTCCCGCCCAACAGCACATCGATTTTCCAAGCAGCCTACCTAACTAAAGCTAGGCCCATAGAGGGAGTAGTCCTGGGAGAATGCCTTTGCCTACAAATATCCCAGGCTATCATATAGTACTCTGTCCTATAAAAATGTGACAGAGAGTGGTGGAGATGAGCAGCTTGGGACTTTATCCTGACTCTGCCCCTTGTTCACCTTAGACTATTTCCCCAACTTCTTCACTTCATGCATTCTTTTCTTTTACAAGAATTTAGCATTATTACTATTCATGTGTGCCTTCGGAAAAAATGAAATAAATACATGTGAAATCATTTAACAATCAAGTCTGATTAGTCATAAGCTTATTATTGTATTTCAGTTCATATTTCGTAACTATATTAATAGATGGATAGATGACTGGTGAGCCTATACTGTAAACCAGGCACTGTATTAAACACTTCATATGCATTACCTAACTTAAACCTCATTTGCCTTGAGGCATTACCTAACTTAAACCTCATTTGCCTTGAGGCGGGTACAATTGAAGAACAAGAGATGCTGAAAGGTGAAGTCACTTTCTTAAGACCAACCAGTGGCAGATTCAGGTTTTGAGCACAGATTTGAGCCTAAAGACCACACGTTCAGTACACAGAGCTCTAACCAAGCTGGGAGTGTGTCATGTCCCCACTACCACTGTTCCCTTACCAGCATCTTAATACACGCCCTTTCAACTGGCCATTTCACAAGGTCAGTACTCAGTGCTGATGAAAGCTGTGGAGGATGGTTGCTCGCATTATGCTGGTTGGAGTGCTCATTGCCAAAACTGGAAAGCAACTTGGCCGTTCTGTTAGCAATACCAATGAAAGGATTTCATGTATGATCATCAGAGTTCAAACTATGTACATATGCAGTGTGGAGAAAGGAAATTGAACTATGGTTAACCCCTTTGATAGAATAGAACATGGCCAATAAATGTCATGTGTTCACAAGATATTTACTAACAATGGGTATTTAATCTAAATTAAAGCCAGGAATGAAATACAACCTTAAGCCAGGAGCAATGTCTGTATTTATAATATCAGCACTTGTGGGGGGAGGCAAGAAGATCAGGAGTTAAAGACCCACCTGGACTACCATAAGTGTCAGGCTAGCTTGGGCTATCAAGCAAGATTCTGTTGTAACTCCCATTAAAAAGAAAAAGAAAAAAACCAATTTTTTGAAGTTCTTGTATATATATATATATATATATATATATATATATATATATATATATACACATTATATATATAATGTATTATATATAATTACATAATTAGTATTTATGAGAACTAGGATTATGAAATGGGTACCATTTACTTATCCCTAAAACTTTCAAACTTGCATATCACAGTACAATATATGTTTAAAAACTGTGGCTTTAAAACTTTTTCTCGAAACAAAAAGTTGACTGAATCTGAAGAATTTACTTTTTGGAAGTGGGATTTCTCACAAAGTTTTTATTGGGCAAAGTATGCAGATTGCCTGTAGCATTTTCTCCACATTGAAACTTTAACAACAAAAAGCCGAATGAAAACATGTCCTCTGGCTTGACAGCTTGGCTTGTGAGAAAAGGCCAATGTATCAGATTCCTTTAGAAACCGTGGGATTTTTACCTGAGCCTAGAGTGAGGCCGCCACAGATGGCTGTCTGACAGGAGGAGGAGGGTGAGTGGACAGTGGAGATGGGCTCTACCGAGGAGGCCTCGGCTTCTCTGCTTTCCCAGATCCTCTTGGAACTCCCTGCTGAGCTTCTGGTGGTTTGGGAAATGTTTTCTCAAGAAAGAAAGAAAAAAGAAAATGATGTGTTTGATCCAGTGTCTTGTGCAGTCCACATAATTCATGACTACATTTCTTGATTGTCATCACAACCAAGAACCAGACAAATCTGTACTGAAAACACAGTTGTGTTGAAATCATGATTCAGATCCAAACTCACAGTTCTGATACATCTCAATATCAGAGTTAGGGGATTTTTATGTGTGTAATACTTTTCAGAATTTGACTCTTAATCTTGAACTTTGTAAAAATTCTTGCATGCTTAAAATAGTCATCTCCACTCTTTGTTGGGCAATACTTGAATGCAAATGCAACACAGATCATTGGCAACAAAGGCTAACAATTCCACTTTATGGCTGTGAAATCTGTGCTTCTGGCCCAGAGCTTGAGGACAGATGGATTAAGCAACTGGACAAGGTCAGCCTTCAGTGAATATGGTTCTAAAACACAGCTTCCTAGTTTTTTTGACTGATAAGTATAAGTAAAACACTATTGAAGCTCACATTCAATGTGTGTGAGTTACTTTTGCGTTGTTCTGACAAAAGCAATTCTAAGGGAGAAAGCTTATTTTGGCTCTCAGTGTCAGAGACATTTTAGTGCATCATGGCAGGGAAGGAATGGCTGGGGGACAATACTGTGCCAGGCAGGCACACCTGACATCCCAGCAAGCCTGAGAGCAGAAGTTAGACCAAAAAAAAAGAGCAGATACAACCTTGAAAGGCTGGCCCAGTGCCGCCCTGCTTCTACCAGCTAAGTACCACTTCCAAGAGATGCTACAGCCCCCAAAACTATGATACTAGCTGGGGAGACAGGTGTTTAAGACATGAGCCTTTGGAAGACATTTTAGATTTGACTGTAAGAGAAAGACCCAATAGCATTGACTTAATTGGCATCCAGTATTTCAGGATCTTCAGGCTTTGGAAGGACATGTTTCAGAGATATGATGCTCATTTTGAAAATTATCCCAGTTCAACTCAAAATCCTAGAAATAGGGTGTGCATTATTCTTGTGGAAGGGTGTGCCTAGTAAAAAGCATCAATTCCTGTATTCTGAATCTTGGTCAACTTTCTATATTTTGTCAGTTCATCAGCCCATGTGTAAAATGACAACACATGGTCCCTCAGTGTATGACTACCCCAGTGTTCAATTGAAAAGTCCACTGTGAGATGTCACTTAGCAAATTCTCAAAATGACACTCTAACTTAAATATCTCCTTTTACTCATTGTCAAAACAGATATGCTGAGCCTTACAAAATTCACTTATCCCCAAAACTCATTTCTGTTAATGACAAAATTTATGTTTCATATCTATTAAGAAATTTTGCCAATGGGATGTTTCCTGCAAAACTTGGAGAATGACTTCAGAAAAGGCAAAAATGTTTCCCATCGAAGCCATTTCTCCTGTATCTATTCAGCAAAATCTATTAATTTTAGGCTAACTTGGTCAGATTGAAGTATAGCTTTGTGTTGACGGGGGATCAAGCGCTTGCTTGGGACTGGGCTCCCCGACACTGATGAAAGACCGCAAACACACCTCAAAACCTGGATTGAATAATTAACTCTGAGAGAATGTTAAAACAAGGCAGCAGGTTATAGTGGGTTCTAGTGATAGAGCATGGGACACAGTAAAATTTGATCTAAAGATGGTAATAGCTGAGAGAATATATTATTCTGTGAAATTAGGCTGGAAATATATATATATATTTTTCCATCTATATGTATATATGTATAATGCTGTGTCACGTGATCTCAAATAGTAAGAGAATCAAATGTATACTTTATAAAAGATAATTGACGTACGTTTAATATTCTGCATTATACAATTATAGATACCTAGAGTTGAAGATAGCTTCTTGTGGTTTGTAAGATTTTACATGTTTGGATTTTTAGGCATATTATTTCTATAGCATTATAGTGTCATGCCCTTATTCGATGTACAAATCTTATATATTTCCTGTTCTCTTGCCTTGCTTACCTCACTGTGCTCTGCCCAGTCTTGCTTCTTCATTTCTGTGAAAGGACATTTGATAAAGTCTACAGATTTCCATTTTTAAGCATTTCCTTATTCAGAGTCCAAACAGAAGATAAAATGGAAATCCTGAGGAAAGCCTTTAGCCTAGTAAAAGAACAAATTTTAGATTTAATTATAAATGTTTAAATTTAGTTCTCTGTTTAAAATTGGAACAGATTTTTTTTTATTCTGAGTATGGTTTTCCCTTTCCCAGCCCTCCCAGATCTTCCCCACCCACCCAAATACATACCTTTTTTTTTTTCTTTCTCTTTAGGATACAAATAGTCACTAAAAAGAAAAATATAATAAGATAAAATAAAAACAAACAAACCAGAATAGAAGAAAACAAACAAATAAGCCAAACCAAAAGAAAACAAGAGGCAAAGAAAATGCACAAGAAACACCCACAGACTCTGACACATGCACACACAGACACTGACACATGCACACTCACACACACAGACTCTGACACATGCACACTCGCACATACAGAGAACCCATGAAAACAAATGTGGCAACCATAATATATAAGCAAAAGATCTGTAAGGGAAAACATGTCCAGTCAAAGAATTATGAGAAAAACAACAACAACAATAAAAAACCATTGAGTTTGTTTTGTGTTTACTCCTGAGCATGGAGCTAAATTTAGTTATGTTTAATGACAAAGCTATTTTGATATTTTCAAAGTTTAAAAAATAGAACAAAGGGTACCACAGGAAATTCCTCGTTGTCAGAGTGACTCTGTCAATCAAACTCATCATATATGACACCTCTAATCCTGTGCTGTGTGGACAATTACTCCGATATGTTTCCTGGCTTTAACCAGTGTACATTTAGAAGTGTCCTAGAAAAGTGAGACTGATCACTGGGTATGGAATATAAAGTAAACATTATATCATTTGTTTTTCTATGTCACAAATTCTTAAATTTAATTAAAAACAAGTCACTAGTAATTGTATTTTACTAGTTTTTTTTCCTACTGAGAAATTCTATATTATATCTGATATAGTCCAATTCATAAATGGTACATCAGAGCTTATATAATACAGAAATGAAACTCAAGAAACAGCCTTATCTGGAGAACTGAAGTGGCCGCTCGTTTATTTTCCTTAGGTTGTATTAGCATTGGCTGTTTATACCACACCAGCACTGCCAGGGCATTTCATTCTTAGTGATGAGTTCACTTAAAACACAAATGACCGGGTCATAAGCAGTTAATTAATAGATAAGCTCTTTGTACTATGGAAGGAGGCAGAAAACAAAGCTGTAGGACCAATGGAAAGACTATGACTAAGCTATGCAGAGCTGTTTAGATTGGGGAGGAGACTAAGAGATGGGGTTTGTCACAGATGGCCTGGTGGGCAACAGAGGTGCAACCGCTCACAGACAGGAGCTCCATGGCACTGACTTTGTGCGTCACTTCTTCACCTCAGCTATCCTGGGGGGAGGGGGGTTGCTTTTTGCACAGCAGGGTCCTCTCACACTGCAGTATGGGAGGAAATCTGTTTGCTCCGGACTTTGAACTTGAAGCTTGTCGGCTTTGTACTGTGCTGGTATTAACCTTGTCTCCTCCTTAGACTGAGAAAAAAACACAGAAAGGAAGGCACAAACCATTGAGGAAACAGCTATGGAAAGGGACTGTATGAGTCCTGTAGATGTAAGCATAATACTTCACTCATTTTAAAAATTGTCTTTGGTTTGTTGAGTATGTGTGAATGTGCATGCGTCCGTGCGTGCGTGCGTGCGTGCGTGCGTGCGTGCGTGCATGCGTGCGTGTGTGTGTGTGTGTGTGTGTGTGTGTGTGTGTGTGTAGGCCAGAGGACAATTTCCTCTTCCATCATATGGGTTCCAAAGATTGAACTCAAATCATCAGGCTTAGAGGCAAGTGCTTTTACCCACCGAACCATCTTCCTGACTCAGCATATTATCTTTATCATAACATGATAATAAATGTTAAATCATGTAAAAATAATGTTTAAAAATCCTGGCATTCTGTCTATAGAGGTGCATATCTGTACAAATATACCCCTCCAGTGTATAAGCTGTGAGTTAAAAGAGAAATCTTACTTCAAGAAAGGAGATATTACTGCTGTGAGTAAATAATTACTAAATGAATTTGAGATTAACAAAAAAACCCTATTCTATTAAATTTACCACTATTATCAGACAGCCATTTAGTGAATAATAAATATGTCTTTTCTACATAACATCCTACCCTCTTCTCAATAGCATGACGCTACTTGGTTTGGGGGGAAATGCTCCTTTCCATTCATCCGGTTTAAAATCAACCATCATCCTGGTCACAGTGTCAGAGCTCATGGTTGAGGTGTTCCTAGTTAAAGCCTTACATGGTGACAGGTTCAGAGCCCCCTGCTTTCCCAGAGAACAGAGTGAATCCCAGGGCAGAACAGCCTTGAGCTGACATGCATGAATCCTTTAACATGGCTTTGTAAAAAGTGAGTCATGCCTCCTGGGAGGGGGACATGAGAAACCTACTTTACTGAGTTGCCTCCATTGTACATTAAAGGTCTAGTTTTCATCCTTTGTATTTATGAGCAAATGTCTTCTGTGTTCTTGTTTCTCTGACATAGCAGCCACAATGAACAAATAAATCAATAAATAAAGCATCTACACACAAAACCCCTCTCAGCTTTAAAGAACTGTTCTTTTTCTCACCTCAAGTAAGAATATTACATGCTATTTTACAGAATTCTTAAAACTATTTATTCACAACTAAAAAAAGAAAATTATCACATACTATCCTACAAAGCTAACACTAACACTTAGATTGGACAGTTTTCTAGATCTCACATGAGATTATAAAGTAATTTATGTATGTTGTTAATCCCAACTTCCAGTTCATTTCATGCTGCATCTATACTATCACACTATGCCTTTTAGATCACTCAGTTCTTCATTTTATGGCTTGTAGTCCCCGTTTTAACAATGCTGAATAGTTGAGTATTATTTATTTCCTTTTAAAATTTTGGATGATAGTTCAAAATAGTCTTAATTTATGTATTTTTGGGATCATTTTGTTGGAATAAATTCCTAGATGTTGGAATTCCCTGGATCCAAGGGATAAGCAAACTTTAAGACATTTCTCATAAATTGCTGTCTAAAAAATTGTACCAATTTGCATTTCAACTTGAATAGCATGAGGAGGTTTGTTCTATTCTCGGCTACTCTGGGCATTAACATTTGGCCTAAGTTCCTTTTACACATCTACTTTTCATATTGGGTATAAGACTTAGAATCATCCTCCCTTCCTGAACTATAAACTCCATGAATGGGCTTAGATATCAGCCAGTAGCACCCACAATGCCTAGAACAGAGTATGCACTCAACACATAATTATATGGATGAATACTGGAGGAAAGAGATGGAATCAGCTGTCAAATTCTGTTGAGTTACTGGCAAACTCTAAACCCTTCAGGCTACCAAATCCTTAAAACTAAGCGTCAACTCCTTGGCTATAAATCCTGTACGCTGCTAGGTGGTGATAGGTCATTGTCACCACAGCTCAGCTTTTTAGGGAAAATTGGAGCTGATTAAAAAGCATTGTCTATGTTACCACTTTCTCTTCTTTCCATGAGATTTAAACAAATCCGTACTCAGAAGAGAACTATTGGATTTTGTTTTTACTTCAATGACTCTTGAAAGTTGTGTGTTGTAGCCGGGCATACTTTCTCTGGACCAGAGTCCATGCAGAAAGTCCAACAGAGATACTGAGCATCCAGAGGAAGTCTACTCATATACTCTGCCGACAATGGCTTCACTTGGAATTTTTCACCTTTACAGCAACACAGAAAGGTGCCCACACAATCATTTCTGGCTTTTTGTTTCGGTCTGCATTCAACAAATCACAGGAGATGCACGGCACTGTATTATAAACCAGACTAATTTATGCAGGATGGTTTTGAGCAGCTGTAGGCTTCATGGACATCTTCTGACCACCTGCATCTTGGTATTCCAGAGATGAAGTGTGTTACATGTATTTTTGACTTATGATATTTTCCTTCTGTGATGGCTTTTAAGGAGGTCACCTCACCACGGATTAATGAGCATCTTATAAAACTAGTCTGTTAGTCTGCAATGTCATGGCATCTCTCTATATTTTCTTCTTGTTCTTATCTCATTCACTTTTCCCATTGGTAGGATAAAATGTCCTAACAGGGCACCTTCAGGAAGGAGGAGTTTATTTTTAGCTCTTACTTCAAGGTACAGGTCATCATAGCAGGGAAGCTGGGGCAGTGGGAGCATCAAGCATTGCTTCTGTAGTTGGGAGAAGATGGCAGTTGAATTCAGGCCGCTATCACCTCCCTTTCCACATAGGTAGTCAGTCCAGAGTCTCCTGCCTGAGGAATGGTTCTGCCCAAATTAAGACAAATCTTCCTGTGTCAGCTAAGTACTGGAGATAATCTCCTGAGGACATCCTCAGAGGCCCTTGTCTCAGGCAATTCTAGATTCTGTCAAGTTTATGATTAACCCTAAGCATCACAATGTTTGCTCTGGACCTTTTTCAGTAAGTCCAAGGACCTCCAAGTTCACGTTTTGGTCTGGGTTTAGACTTTGTTCGGAAGAGATAAGAGGCAAGTGACCAAGACCTAGGAAGAAGCCTCTCTCTAGGCAGTGAGGAGCAGGCATCTGGGGGTGACCTGAGCCTGAGCATGGAATTGGTTTGGAAGAAGAGTATATAAGTATTTTCTAAGGAAGGAGCATGTGAATGTTACATTTTGATAGAGGCTCATACACAGTAGTGTAGGTTACCACGGCAGACCCTCCTCAATGCAGCCTCCATGTTTGCTGGGATGTCCTGGCCACCCTGCTATCTATCTCACATTCCTACACAATTTGCCATAACCCTACAGAAGAGCTGTGGGACTGGCCTCCAAGGAGTCTTGAGTATGAGGAACCAGGACAGAACGTGAACACCAATTAAGTAGAAGTTTAACTAGCAAGCCGGGGTGGTCACAGTAGTGAGCCAAATTAGTTCTTAGGAAGAGAAACAGACCCCTGATGGTGAGTCAGAACAGAAGGGTAAACAAGATAAAATGTGCTAACGCCCCCTGCTTTCAGCACAGATCACTTTGCCCCCGTCAGTGGAATGTTAACGACTAGTATCCATCCCCTAGGTACCCAGGGAGGCACCTTTGCAGCAACAAACACTGGCAGCTCCTGCCCCCGCTTGGCAGACTTGCTGGTCTTTCTCATTTGCCCTGGCTCTGTTTTAATCCCCCTCCCTTAATGAAGAGTTGGAGATATTTGCATTCCTAACAGGGAGGGAGGAGTAGAGGTCTCCTTGGAGAAGAAAATCTGTGTCCTCCTCCCCTTTCCCTATGGCTTCTATGAATAAGGGCAATTGTATTCTGCAAAGTTAATTAGAAAAAAAGGAAGCAAACCAACTCTTCCTCAGATGCACATTAGCTTGACCTTCTCTTCAATCATGCCTGATATGCACGAGCTCTCTGAGATGGACCGTGCCAAACATCCAAATGGACAACTGCACAGAGGTGCTATGAACTGGTGGCACCAAGAACTGGATCAGAGGTACTTTGAGAAAGCATGGACACAGGACATCTTAATAGCCGGTCCTAGCAAAAAGCCATTTTGCGAACACTTGGTCGTGGTAGGCTTTCTGGGTGGATTGCAGATCTGGGCAGTTCTTAGAAGCAGCAGCCCTGGCCTCCCATGCATGCGGTGTTTAGTGAGCATGCACTTATCAGTAGGCACTGAGTAAGTAACTGCTGTTTTTAATATTTAAATGTGCTGTACTGATTCATGAATAATTTGATTCAAATAAAGCTGTGCCCTTCTTTATGGAATGGCCTTGTCAACACCAGTGTGGGACTCATCATAGACAACCGTGGCTTGTGACGGATGTCCACTTTCTCTCTTCGGCTTCGCTCCCCCTCTTGGCTACCTTCCTTCTTGTATCTCTGTGTCTTTGTCTTTTTCTCCTGTGTTTTGTTTCATACAGGACCTTATGCCATCTTTGGAGACAGCTAAACAGGCATGAGTTTAAATGTAAAATGCATGTCAGAGCTCCCTGCCTCTTAGTCTTGCCGGCAGAAGAATAGAGCTGTGTGTGTGTGTGTGTGTGTGTGTGTCTGTCTGAGCTTAGCCCCAGGCATGGCAATTCCAGGCACGCACTGAGCGAGGATCAGGAAAGCTGTAATCCTGGAGGTTTTTTGATGGCTGCTGAAAAGCCTACGCAAGGGCAATGCCTTAGTGAGGGTTTCTACTGCTGTAATGAAACACTATGACCAAACACAAGTCGGGAGGAAAGGATTTGTTTAGCTTACACTTCCACATCATTGTCTATGGCTACTCTCAGTTGTCAACTTGACCACATCTGAAATTAACTGAAACACAACCAGCTAGGTATACCTGTGAGGGATTTTTTTCCCTTAATTAAATCATTTTAAGTGGGAAGACCCACTTTTCATCTGGATCTTTTGAGATGGAAAGATACACCTTCATCCAGGCCTTTTGAGGTGGGAAGTGATAAATATTTTTGAATCCTTGGTAGTGGATTCAAAATCCAAATCCAATAGTAAACCAAATTGAGCCAAATTAAAAGGTGAAGGACCAGGTTTAATCCGAGCAAAGCACTCCTGGGTGATCTTGGGAGAGGAAGCAGGAGAGAAATCACATGGCAGGTCTAGAGACTGGAGCTTAAATACCCTGGAGACGGTCTTGAGCAGCTCCAGGGGAGGAGCTGATGCTTGGCGGGATTTCTGAGGGACAGGGTTTGGAGAGGGAAGGGTGGACTGAGGCAGAACTTCTAACAAAACAGGAAGATCCAGCATTAATCCGGCCACACCTTCTGGTGGCAGCCTATATAAAGGACAGCTTGCTCTCTGCCTGCTTGCCCTCACTGTCACTGGCAAATTCATTCCTTCATTGGCATTAGAACCCACTTCTTCAGGATTCCGGCATATACTAAAGGCCAGCTGAGACATCCAGCCTTGTGGACTGAACAACTACTGGATTCTTGGGCTTTCCATTGGTAGAGAGCCATTGTTGGACTAGCTGGACCACAGTCTGTAAGCCATTCTAATAAATTCCCGTTCTATATATAGATTCATTCTCTCAGTTCTGTTCCTCTAGCGACCCCTGAATAATACACTGTTCATCACTGAAGGAAGTCAGGACAGAAACTCTAACAGGGCAGGATCCTGGAGGCAGGAGCTGATGCAGAGGCCATGGAGGGGAGCAGCTTACTGGTTTGCTTCTCATGACTTGCTCAGCCTGTTTTCTTATAGAATGCAGGACCACTAGTCCAGGGACAGCACCATCCGCAATGGGCTGGGCCCTTCCACATCATTCACTAATTAAGAAAATGTCCTACAGCTGTGGTTCTCAACCTGTGGGTTGCGACCTCTTTGGGGGATGAATGACCTTTTCACAGGGTTCACATATCAGATATCCTGCATAGCAGATATTTACATTATAATTCATAACAGCAGCAAAATTACAGTTACAAAGCAGCAATGAAAATAATCTTATGGCACAACATGAGGAACTGTATGAAAGGGTTGCAGCATTAGGAAGGCTGAGAAATACTACCCTCCAAGCTTGCCTACAGCCTGATCTTAGGGAGGGATTTTCTCAATCTAGGCTCCTTCCTCTCTGCTGACTCTTGTGTTAAGTTGACATAAAATGAGGCAGTGTAAGCAGCCAATACAACAACTGTATCATCTACTGAAGTTTATGACTGGCCCCTGGTGTGTCTTAGTAATTGAAACCAAAAAGGCATTCTTGGTCATGGCAGGCTTTTTTAAATTAGTGGCTGTCACGAAGAGTTGTAGCCTTTAAAAAAAATATTAGGGATTTAAAAAAATGCAGAAGAGGAAAATATGTTTGAATTCCTATTGGGCATCTATATTCCACAGAAAATGAGATACTAGCCAACAGCTACCCTTAGACACACAGGGCTCCAATCTCAGAGCCTGAGCTAACTGCAAATGTCAGCTGTGACTTTCCAAGCCATATGATCTGTGAGGTTACTGGTATTGACTATGCAGAAGACCAAATGGCAAGAAAACAGAGTGATGGATCAAGGCAGAGAGATCACTGCCCTGAGCCTTCTCATCTGGGAAGGCCCCAGGTTGACTCAGAAGCCTAGCAGGGGACCTCTGCAAAGTCTACGGGATACAGTCTAGGGGCCTCAAATGGGTTTGTTTTCTCTGCCAGTTGAAGAATTAAAAGCTAGGAAAAGTCTCGAGTACAAACAAGAGCAAACAGAATCAGCAGATGAAGAAAGGTGTTGGTGGGGACGTGGAGATACGCACATGCAGTAGACACACAGAGAAAAGGACATCCAAAGTAGAGGGGAGCTAAGTGGGGCTCAGGAAGCTGAAAATTCCAGTCTCTTCTCCAGGGCTGAGGTGTTTAAAGCCTCTGAAGGGCTTTCCTCTCCTAATTTAGGGTCAGTCAGTTTGAAGAAAGGCAGGAATGGTTGATTGGCCCAGAGCTGTTGTGGGACTTGTCCTGAGTAGGTCTTGAACTTGTTGGGCCAGTCCATCAGCAGGGCCCTGCTGGCTAGAAATGCAAGCCTACAAGTCCTTTGTTTTAAGCTGCCAGGCTTGTGTTGCAAGTCAGGAGGGTGAGGAAGAAGCTAGCCGTCTTGGAAATTTGCCTCCTTCATCACCTAGCTGTGGTGGTTTGAAAGAAAATGGCTCCCAAAGGGAGTGACACTATTAGAAGGTGTGGTCTTGTTGGAGTAGGTGTGGTCTTGTTGGAGGAATGTGTCACTGTAGGGATGGAATTTGAGGTAGTTTTCTCAAGCTTCACCCAGTGTGACAGTCAGTCGATTTCCTGTTGCCTCTGAGTCAAGACATAGGACTCTCAGCTCCAGCATCACATCTGCCTGTATGCTGCCATGCTCCCTACCATGATGATAATGGACTAAACCTCTGAAACTGTAATTGAGCCCCCTCAATTAAATGTTTTCTTTATAAGAGTTGCCATGGTCATGGTGTCTTTTCACAGCAATAGAAACCCTAACTAAGACATTAGCCATGGCTCCACTCCCTATCTCTCTTCAGCACCAAGGAGTCTGTCTAACTCCCAATCTCTCATAAGTATGTTTATTAGCACACAGTAAATAGCACTGGGAATTGTGGCTACTGGGTACTACACCAGATTGAGGCTTAGCAACTGTGGGCCTTAGTTCCCTTCTCTAGAATGCATAACCGTTCAAGATTAAGTTCAATGTTGTCCTGAAAGATGCATAATCACTCCATTTGAAAGAGCGCATGTATTAATCTTACAAGTATTTTATAAGCAAGTGGTGTGGTATGTGAGCACTTGCAAGAAATGGTCACAGAGCCATGGCTTAGGTGAGAGGGCTAGCGCCACTGTGCTTGCTCTGTTCTTGGGTGTGTTAGTGTCTCTTGCAAGCCAAGACACAGCCCAGCAAGGCTCCCATCCTCCATCCACCCACCCACCCCACCCAGCAGCCAGCTTATGACGGGCTGAACACAACATTGTGGCTTCCCTCTCTCTGCTTCCTGGGAAATGGTGGGGCATGATAAGAGGAATTATGGATTTGTAGAAGCAGTCAAGTGTGAGTCTGAATTCTGGCTCTGAGACTCAGTTTTACGTGGGTTCTGGAGATACAACTTAAGGCCTCATGTTTTTGACCTACGCACTTCACCTACTGGCCCATTTCCGCTGTGCCCTCTGTCTGTAATATGGGTTTTTCAGATCTGCTATAGGCAAGACGCTCCCATGTAAATACTGTCAAGCCTCTCCCCCTTCTCTCTGTCTCTGTCTCTGTCTCTGTCTCTCTCTCTCTCTCTCTCTTTTTTTCTCTCTCTCAGCAAGGTCTTTGTTGTGGCGATATATTGTGTACCTTAATAAAATTTGCCTGAAGATCAGAGGACAGAACAAACCACTAGATTAAACATAGAGGCCAGGCAGTGGTGGCACACACCTTTAATCCCAGTACTTGGGAAGCACACATGCCTTTCATTCCAGGAAGTGATAGCTGGGTGGAAAAAGGTATATAAGGTATGAGGAGACAGGAACTAAGTCTTCTGGCCAGAAGCCCCTTTCGGCTAGAGAGCTTCTTCAGGCTGAGGAGTCCTAGAGGTAAGACCTGGCAGTGGCTTGTTCCTTTGTCTCTCTGATCTTTCAGCATTTACCCCAATATCTGGTTTTGGCTTTTTTTTTTTTAATTAAAAGACTTTTAGAAATTCGAGTAACACTTTATCAATTTAAAGAGCAGCCAGGAGGCAACTTTCCTGTGACTCCCAGCCTCATGGGCTTTCTCTGGCACCAAAAGCTCCCAGTCTACCCAGCAGACCCTTGGACAGCTCTCTCACCTGTCCCCAGACGGCACACCTGGCTGCAATGTCAAGTTCCCTGATGACATTAGGCCTGGGGAACCTTAGAATAAAATCACCCAGAAAGAAGATGGCTGGAGTATGGACTTCCCTGGACAGCCAGGCAGGAAGGGTCTCAGTGTCTGGATGTCCCTTTCCTCTCCATCCTAATGGACCTATCCCTATACCCAGGACACTCACGGGCCATTCCTATATCATGCTAACCCTTCTGCTACTTCCTCACTGTGTATCTCCATAGAAGGATGCTCTGCATTGCCCATTTCCTTTTCTTTTTCTGTGTCTGTGAGCACACACGCATGTGTGCGCACATGGACACACACATGCTCACAAGTGTAACGTCAAGTTTGAGGGTTGTTCCTTGGGAGATGTCACCCTTGTCTTTAGACCTGGGACTCACTCATTAGATTAGGCTGGCTAGCCCTTGAGGCCCAGGTCTCTTCCTGTCTCTACCTTTCCAGTTCTGGTATTACAGGTCCGCCATGACATTAGGCTTTTGATGTGAGTTCTGGGGGTCCAACTTAGATCCTTAAGTCTGTGAAGCAAGAGCTTCACCAACTGAGTTGTCTCCTCAGTCTTGTCTTCCTCCTCTTTAGTCTTTTTTCCTGAAATTCCTGTCACAAAGGGAGCAGTGGTTTCCATTTGGAAGAGCCCTAAGCCCTGCCTACCCAAACTGTCAGCTCTGGGTGCGGGATGGGGTGTGGATGGAAGTTGAGAAGAAATGGCTACCTGTGTTTTCAACCTCTGTCTTCAGTGAACTCTAAGGTTGCTTCCTCTCTGCCACCCAGGGCGATTCTTTCTCAATAATACAGACTTTTCCTTCCTCCGCAGACGTGCTTGAACTCACCTCGAAAAGTGCATTGTTTCCATGAACAGTGTTCTGGCAAATTTCTGGGTGAGGGCAGCTCCCTGGTGGGCTGAGGGGCTTGGGACTCTTGTTTACCCATGCCAGACCTGCCAAGATCATCATGTGAGCATGCCCAGGGTGCCCCTGAGTTCTGTCCTTCTGAGGGATGAAGTTGGGAGGGATCCGGCTCCCACTGCTCTATCTCTTGTTGCTAAAAATATAATCTCAGCTTTCTTCCCTTGGGTGAAAATGGGGGTTCACTGGGAGGCTTCCAAGTAAACAGTAAACCCAATGACAGAAAACACACATGTGAGCCTCATGGGAGCCAGAATCAAGAGCTAAGAGAACTTTTGTGTCTCTTTAAATACCTGATTCCTTGTGGCTTCTGTCTGGGTCTACTCCATTCTGCCTTTCTTCTCTTCCTGTGTTTATTTAAATTATAGGGGTCCCCCAAATGGCTACCTGAACCGCACAGTAAAGCACTCTTGTGGCACATGACAATCAAACATTGGTCACCGAGACAGGACAAGATGGACACCTTCGGCAGCATTCTCCCAGAAGGAGTCACAGGCCCATTCAGGCTGCCCACAAAGTCAGGTTCTACATGTGAAAGCATTTTAAGACTCTCTTGCCTTTAATCCCAGCACTAGGAAGGAGGATGCAGGTGGATCTCTATGAGTGTGAGGCCAGCCTTATCTACGTAATGGGTACCACCAGGCCAACCTCAGATACACAGTGAGACACTCAAAATAAAAGACCCTCTCAATCAATCTGTTGTGCATTCCTGCGTGTGCATATATATTCCTTGTGATGTAATAACCTATCTGATTAAGATTGAAAGAACGACTTTAGATCTTCAGTGAAAATCAGCTACTATCTGGCAACTTAAAAAAAAACAATTATCATGCAGACTTGTTCATCTCACCATGGCTGGTGGTCTCAGGTCTAAAGAAACACCACAGTATCCTGTGCAGTAGAAGCAGTATGGTAAAGTGAAACTCCCCAAACTGCTACCCACAGAGAACTCATCCACTGGGCAGACACGGCAGGCAGTCCAGCATTCTCCAGCATTCACAGAGCAGAAGCAATTGGTTCCGCAGAGCAGATTCCACCATGCATTTGTCCTTCAAGGCTGAAGAAGAGGATGTTTGCCATGTGGGACTTCTCAGTGTCCGCAGCATTTGGATTCCACAGTGACGAGGACTCCTATTTCAGGATTGGCTCTCCCCGCATCAGCCTGGCCTACACCATGGATACTGCTGGCTTCTTGGTTAGCTTCCTGCCTCTGACAGCCCAGCATCCTAGTCCAAGATTATTCCCTCTTCCAACCTTCCCCACAAGCCTCCCTGACCCCATCCCTTGGAAAACAGGTTGGCTCACTTTAATTATTACTCTGTTTCTCACCCGGAAGAAATGGTATTCAGTCAATCAATTGATCCCATCGAAAAGTACTTTTCGGAGAGAAGAATCTACCTGGACCCAGGAAAGTTAATAGAAAGCACTGTGATATGATTGTTTTTAATTCCTTCCCGTATGAATGGTACATTTCCACTGGGCACTGAAGTCTCTGTCATGCGGTGTGCTTCAAGCTTCAGAAATGGGCTAGATTAAAAATGCATCCAAAATCTCATTGTTTCAATGTGTGCTCATGAGGATTTCTGGTTAAGGAAAAAAAAATCTGTTGTTTTGCCTTTTTATCCTGTCTCCTGGTATTAATTACATTCAAAATAGAACTGTTAGCATTTCATTAGTATTGGTCCCACGTCTATGAACGCACTGTAAGAATAAAGACAGAATTGCTAGGATCCTATTTCACCTGTTAATTGTAACAATTGATGTGTGGGTGGTACCTCTAAAATCCTCCGTCAGAGAGATGCCTGTCCCTCCCAGCCACTACATATAAGTATTTGCTCCTATACCTTATCTCTATTTGCATCTTCATAAAAATATCCTTGGGTTGGCTTTTGATTTTAATGGTTAAGCCATCTGCAAGAGGCAGTTGACCATGCTGACAAATATGGAAATAATGTATCAGCCCATACCTATTGTGCACAGTCTACAGTAGAGGATGTGGAACAATTACAGAAACACCAATTCTAGGTTAGTTTAAAAAAAAAAAAACAAACCACCTGCTATGGGAGTTTACTTCTGCTTGTCTCCAGACCTGAAGAAAACAAAGCAAGTGATAAAGATGACCGTG
Organism: Peromyscus melanophrys; assembly: GCA_902168415.1. Lineage (NCBI taxonomy): Eukaryota > Metazoa > Chordata > Mammalia > Rodentia > Cricetidae > Peromyscus > Peromyscus melanophrys. Next base: position 68,676 of record CABHPR010148681.1, read on the forward strand.
AGTGTCTCCCAGCAGACAACTGTGCATATCTGGGCCCCATGTAATTTAAACTTGACTTCATTATAACTGGAAGAATTGGGTCACTAGGAGAGATGTGGTCCTTGGGAGGTTTAGTCTCTGGAATTTCTAGTCACTATCTGTTTCCAGAGATAATAAGTCATTTCTGGGTAAGCAATCCTCCCTTGAAGGGTCTTAGTCCTAGTGTGTCCTCCGTGGTGGGATTCTAACCAGGTCTGTCTGATTTTAGCGCCCAAGTTCATGTCACGGTGCTGGAAGTTTTCTTTGTCCCACAAAAACACTAATCACTATCATACTTTACCTGAAGACCAATCTTAAAAAGAAGGGCATAAAGGAAGGCCGAAGGGTTTGTGATCAGGTTGATGATCAGTAGTAGTCACAAGAGAAATTCTGGCTGCACATGAAATGGTAAGAACGCATTCCGTTTGGTTGGATCTGCGGTAGACCCTGGTATCTGATGGCTGCTGTCAACACATGACAAATGACTCTGAAATAACTGTAGTGTGCAGAGAGGATGCGAGAACAGCCTGCTCACAGAAAGTTCACGTTGACACATATGGAACATAAGTTGGAAAGTAGTGTGGAGTTGGAGTGTAAAGATCCTCAGAAGCCAGGGGGAGAGTTAGGGCTCCGACAGAGGAAATGAGGTAGCAGGGCCATGGGAGAAACAGAACAGGAGGATAGCCTTGGTCACAGTGAGGTGGGACCAGGACTGTAGGCATCCCTAGAGCTCATTGGCTATTATTCAGTTGGATGTGGATGTGGCCTGGCTCTGAGCAAGGCTGGTCGTACAGCACTAGAGAGAAGCGGTGAGAGGCATATGGACACTGACAGGCCTTGACATTCGGAAACAGTGAGTGAACCAGGATCTAAGCCAAGACAGTTTAGAGAAATGAGACAAGCAACTCCGAGGATGTTGGTTTTGGACAAACACAGATGGCTCCTTTTCAGATGTTTTGACTTTGAACAGTTTCTGAGATCCCTTGGTGATGATTTCCCGGGGTCATTGGAAAATGGACTTGGACTGGAGTGGGAGGTCAGACTGAGGATGTGGGTGCGGGAATCAGCAATGCCAGTAAATGCCACAGTGTAGGGTGTCTGTA
>CABHPR010148681.1:69896-80906 GCA_902168415.1 Peromyscus melanophrys
GAGCCTGAGAGAGGCTTGAGTTGAGCCAACCTCAACTAAAAAGGGGTTGAGGAGGCGTGGACCTGACACGGGAGCCAGAGACTGACTGGTGCTCACCATTGCTTGTATCTGGGGGCAGTGATCACCGCTTTATTGAAAGCAAAGATGGAGGTTGGCGGTTTCCAGTTTTGTCTTCTCAGAGGTGATGGCTATAAATGTGATCCTTGGTCTCCCAGTTCCTGTCATGGGAGACTGTCTCATATGTGCACACCAGTTGAGCTCCCTAGCCGTCTTGAAGGGCTGGTGCACACTGGCTCTGTGCAGCTGCATATGGTTCTTTGACTGACTAGCTGGCAGCTGGCCATGTTCTCTCACACTAGGATGGTATCTGTGCCTCGTTATCCCTTTAGGAAGTGGGGTGGCATCTGAGTTTCCTTGAGCTGCCATGAGCAATGACCATGGACCGAGTGGCTTAGGACATTAGACATGGGTACGGTTGCAGTCTAGGAGACAAGAAGTCTGAGCTCCAGATGTCAGTAAGGTTAAGTCCTTCTGGAGGTCTGGAGGGAGAGACTCTCCTATACCTCTCTTCACCTGCTGCTGCTGGTTCCAACAGTCCTTAGTGTTTTTGACATGTAGGTGACTCATTCCAATCTCTGCCTCCATATTTACATATCTACCTTCTTTCCACCTTCTCGTGTCTCATTAAAACATGGTTATTAGATCTAAAATGATCTCACCTCAGCCCTTATTTACATCTTCATTAGACCTCATTCCCCAATGAGATCTTAGTCTGAGGTTCTTCAGTGGACATGAATTTTTGAAAGTGAATGCCATTCAACCTTCGCGTCTCTGCCATGCTTGGCTGCAAGGGTTTCTGCCTTTGACCTCACCGTTCCTCCACACCACTACCCTCATCCAAGCACTGGTAGTTTAGTCTCTATGAAAGCCATCCCTCCTTGACTTATCCTAATCTTACTTTGCCCTCCATCTTGGATTAGGATTCACACTGGTAAACATGCTTTTTAATAACGTCTTAACCCCCATGTCAACCTGCATGAAAACTAATTCATCTCCCTTTTGGACCTCCGTATCCAGGAAAATTAGCCTTAAATCCGGTGCTCTGCTGCAGAGGGTCTCCTCTGTTAGTGTTTATCTTTTATTCTGAATGACTCTTTTGTTTTGATCTTAACATTCCTTTATTAATTAGTTTAGAAGATATGAAATGGGGTAACTTAGTAAGAAGAGTGCTGGTTCTCCGAGTCTCCCTCTCTCCTGCCAAATCAGATTTGTATGTCTCTTTTTCACATTCAGGGAGGGGTGCACAGTGGCTAATATAAAGCAGGATGCCTGTGTTCACACTCCTTGGTCGTGGCTGAAAGGAATGTTAAAGTAGTTTTTCCTGTGAGTGCCGTTCTGCGTCCTATACACTATTGTGCTAACCCGAGTTCAGGATAAACACTTAATAGCATAGCTAACACAACCCATGGCTTCGGGCCCAGCAAGGGCCCCTCTTATCCTTCTGGGCTATCTCTGGGTTTCATGTTTAGTTTGAAGATGTCATCATGTGGAACCCTCAGAAAATGAAGAGGCATCTAGCAGCCAAACCATTGTTTGCAACTGTTAATAGTTTGAACGTGGCCCAAAGTCCTATACTTTCCCACTTCTTCTTCCATCGCACTGGCAAACTTCCAGGCATTATCAAGATAAATCTGGCATTTTTCATCCACATGGAGAGCTGGCAGAGTGCAGAGTGGCCATCTCACTCAGCCAATGTAGCCCTCTCCTTCTGCGGTGAGGAAACGACCCAGAGAAGTGAGTCTGCTTCCCAGTGTCCCAGGAGGCATTCCTGTTACAGCAAGGAGAGAGCCAACAACTTTATTTCCGTAACAGTGAGCTGTCCACTGTGATCTGCAGCATAACGTTTACACAGCCAGAGCGGCACAGAAAGCAGAGCAGGAAGACGACACCAGAGTGGGAAGATGACACCAGCGTGGGAGAGGGACTGGAGATAAACCCTGGGGTGTGGGCAGAGGTCTGCAAGGCTCTGTTTCCTAGGGAGCAGGCAGGAGAACTTAGTCCGACAGGTTGCCATTTGAGAGAATCTGCCCTGGAGTTGGCCTAAGAGTACTTCTAAAGCATGCCTGGTTTAATTTGCTAGCCAACATAATTGAGGCTTCCAATCTTTAAATAAATGAGGGAAGTAATAGTTAGTAAAATCCTTAATTAAGAAAATTACTTTTAGGCTAAGAAAGAAAAGAGTAGATATTCTAGGGTCAGACACTGCTACCAATAATGGCTGACTTCTGCTAAGGAAAATACTTTTGAGTGGAGTAAAACTGGATTACAAAATCAAGAAAACATGCATACAGCAGGAATTTAATTATTTAAATCTAGTTCCTTGGAATTATTCCAGAGATACATAAAATCCAAGAATTCTAGTGTGGAATTGCTTAGGTCGATTACACCAAGGCCCCATGCACATATATTTAGTTGTCAAAAACTCAATGATCATGATAATTTTTTCCACCCTTGGGATCCTGTTAGTCAGTGAGTAAAGGGCCTGGGTGTCTAAGATATGTTTAGCTCTGACTTCTGCCAGATCCCGAGGAAGTTGCTGAGATGAACAAGATGAGATGGAAAATTCACAGTCCACATGGAAAGACAGACGTGTCAGCAAAGGAGATCTGAAGGAGGAAAGAGAAAATGTTTAAAGAGAGCGTCGCTGGCTTGGACCAGCAGGTAGACCATCAGGGGTGGAGATGAGACCCTCCCTCCCATGAATAGTGAGCTGTTTATCGGGGTAGTTGATGGGACCAGATCAAAGCAAAGAATGACAGAGAAAAGCCTGAAAGAATGGAGTGGGACCACATCTGCTTTGTAAGAGATTCGGATGTGACCTTGGGACAATGGGAGCCAAAAGATTGTATTGCATAAGGTGTGTGTGTGTGTTTGTAATGCACTCGACAAAGTAGAGAATAAGCCTGGTGGCAGGAACATCAGTTAAGAGGCTCTGAAAAGGGTGAGGGAGGGAGATTTTAAGGTCTGAACTAAGATGGTCAGTAGCAGAGATGGTGGAAGGCAGAAACCTGTTCAGATGTCAGCCCCAGCATCGAGGGTTTGTGTTATAGGATAATTAGGAACCCAGGCTTTGGAATCAGATCCCTGGGCACAATTCCAACTCAGTCACTTGCTGGTTGCATGAGCTGGCCAAGGTGCTTAGCCTCCACAAACCTCGGCTTCCTAATGGAACGCGTTTCCACGGTACTTTCCTATGGCCTGGTGCACTGACAGGGAGAGTGAATTCACAGCATTCACTCTGTGAAGAAGAGTACTGTTGCTGGTACCTTCTACCCAGGTACCCTGGCTTCCAGGTTTTCTTTCCAGTGAGTGTCCTTACTGCCAACGACACCTGACACAATGACAATGTGCGGGAGCTCGGTTTCCATCCACGCCGTTCAGACTTCTCATGTCACTGCTACCGTGTGTACCGACAGCTGAGTGGATGATGTCACTGCTTCACCACAAGCTGGTCCCTCCATAGGATAGGCACAACCCCATTCCGACAGAGAGAGGGAAAGCAGGGCAGGGCACCAGTCTGAAGAAGCATGGAGCCTGTCGACATGAGCCAGCCTCTCCTTTCGCTGCCTTTGCAGATCTGTTTAGAGGTCTCTGTCCCTTCGTAAGGGAATTTGCTAGTCACTGGGGACGCGGAATGCTATGTGTCCTCTGAAGGGAGAGACAGCTCAAAACTGGAATGGCTTCAGCAGCCCTTCCTCCCTGCCAGAGAGTTAAGACTGTTTGATTTCGGGATCCTAGCAACCGAATCACCGCCAGCAGACCAGCATGGCGTTTGTATAGCTCCTCTCTGGCAAGCCTTCCCTTTCAGAAATGGAATTTATGGCTTTGTCCCTGATGGGCCTTTCACCCACTCCCCTAGAGGAAATTAAATCCACAATGCCAAGTCATGTAAGCTGAAGAATTCCAAGGCTGCAAGTCCAGTTCAAGTGCATTGGGCATGTGTTTGCCGCTGCCAGCTGCCCTCTGGATCACCTTTGTTTAGATAAATAATTGAGAGTGTGCCATTTACAAGGCTGGGGCCCAAGAGTCACACAAAGGAATCTGGCTGAAGCCTTCTTAATTGGAAGCAGGAGATAACCAGAGACACAGCCTGTTGCTCTCTTGAGAGGTTAACTGCAGAAGGAGTGATTATTTGCTTGGAGTTGTCAGTTACCCAAATCACAGGGTAACACACTGGTTGGACTCTTACCTTTTATAAAAGCAAACCATGTTCCCTGGTCCCACAGGGAGCTGTCAAGGGTGTAAGATACTGATGTAGAGTATGACTGGGGGTCAGGCTGGGCAGAGGGAAGCGCTACACAAGGCCTAGAGTCCAAGTCATCACAGCCCAGCTCTCAGTGTTGGATAGTTTAAGTAATGCGGGTTCCTGGTTCCAGCCCAGAGATTGGGGCTTAATTATTCCATGGTTGAGCCTGGGTATAGTTCTATCTTAATTAAAACTTTTTTAAAAAGAAAGAAAAAAAGAAACGGGGAGGGGGCACGCTGGAGAGATAGCCCAGTGGTTAAGAACATGTATTGTTCTTATAGAGGACTTGAGTTTGATTCCCAGCACCCACATTAGGCAGCTTACAACTGCTTGTCACTCCACCTCCAGGGGATGGCCCTAACCTCAGGTACAAGCACATATACAGATATATACACATGTACACATAAATAAATAATAATAAAAAGAAAAAAGAAAAAAAAGAAACGGTTTGTTTATGAACTTTCCTCTAGTGGGTTTCAGCACTCAGTCAAGACTGAAAATGCCGACCTTCCCCTCCCTTCACCCAGCTATCCCAAGACAGGCACAGGTAGTGAGAATGAGAGGGTTCTGAGGAGACAGAAACCGCTTTGTGGGGGACAGGAATTCAGGGAAGGCTACCGAGAGGAGGCGGCAGAACTGAAATGCAAACAGTAAGGGAAAACTGTGCACCCCTCACCTGAGCAGGGGAAGGTCTGAGTGGGTCCCTTCCTGGCCCGTTCATCTCATCTGAACAGAAGATCACATCCCTCACTGTAAACACACTTTCTGTGTTAACTGCCCCACAGTCCTGACTTACGTTTAAGGGAGGGCGAGCTGGCCTGTTTTGCTTTCTTGGGTCAGTGGAGTGAAAGCATGGGTCCCGTGCTCCACCTTTAAAGCTACAAGTGTGGAAGGGAAGGAACTGTCTTAGAAAGGGGGTGGAGTTACAGCCTCGGCTAATGCAGAGTCCCCAGAAGTCCCATCAACCAGATGTTCCAGCCAAGCACCCTTGGTGCTTCCCCACCAAGTAGGCGTGATGCATGAAGGCATGGCGGCTTCCACTTCTGTGTCTCCTATCGCTTTGAGCCAGACACCGCTTCACACCTGGGTCACCAAGACCCTGGTCTAACCCTCTTCATCACATGACCTCAGGCAAGATTCAAAAGCCATCTGATAAGTTTCTTGTCCCATGCAATAGAGACAACTGCACACCTTACCTTGTCTGTGGTCCTGAGGACCCTGTGAGATGACAGCTTCTTGACTTGTGACTCAGCCCCTGTCAGGAGAACTCTTCCCCACCCTTTCTGAATTTCCACTGATGCAAGGCTGAGGGATCTGACCAGAGGAGGGCCATTGTCTTTGGAGGAAGGAAAGGCAGACCCAAAGACTAGATTTCCCTTCTGCTTCTTGATTTTCTTCTATCAAGAAGGGCCCAACAAGAGCACAGAGAAGGAAAATTAGTGCCGCCCCGTGTGGCATCCTTCACCACATGCTTTCCAGGGTGTAGCTTTCCCACCACGGAGGCTTCAGTGGGCCTTGGCAAAGCTGCTTCATTAGGAAGGCTGGATGGACACTTACATAAACATCACTGACTGTTTGATAGATGAAAGAGGTGGTCATCTCTGGACCTATCCCTGCTGAAGGCTTCTAGACACCCAAGAGACAGTGACTGACCAAAGTCACGATGCCTGTGAATGTCTATAGTGCCTGGAGTTCCATGCATAAGTTAGGCCTCTTAGTTGAAAGCCATCCTAATGGTGCCAAGCCAAAGTGAAATGTCATGCCTAGTTCCAGCCTGATGTTTAATTAAGACTGTCTCCACCACTGTGGGGCCACCTTCCCTGTGACAGTGGAAATACAGGAAAGGGTTGTGGAATTTGCTCACAGTGATCTCTCAGAACTGATTCAGGAAGAGGGAAATTGTCATTTCATAGGTCTGTGAGGCTCTGCAGGATGCTCAGCATGCGACCAATCAACACAATTTCAAAACAGAACCTGATCCTGACCAGCATTCTTAGGGCATCCTTGGGCCTGTGTATGGTCTAGGTGGTCCTCAGAATAGCTTTGCAACATTCCCTGTCAGTTATCTGTTCACACCAATAGCCTCCACTGGGTGGCTAAGCCCTGCCTTGTAGAACTAACTCATGTAGGAATAGTCCATGGTGTTATAACACACACACACACACACACACACACACACACACACCTTGATAGTCTTTTTCATGCTTGTCTGAAGGTCTTGGCTCAAAAGGGAAGTCTCTACCATAACAATGGCTCCTTTAAGAGGCTTTTGTTGTATATACCTGGACCCATGCTGCCCAGCATAAACATACTTCCATCCCTGTGTGATCTCAAGATCTTCCCAGTGTTGAAGTGGCACCTCAGGCACAGTGGACCGCTGTTCATCCGACAGAGGACAGTGTTTACCTAGTGCCATTAATCATGCAGCAGAAAGTACCCCTTCCTTTCCTTCCTATAAGCATCGCTCCCACCACAATATTTGAGACTGGGATGGGGATGCTACCTACTGAGCTGAGAACCTAAATAGTTGGGATTCTTCATCTGACTATAGCACCCAGAGTTCCATGCATAAGTTATGCCTCTTAGTTGAAAGCTATCCTAATAACTGATAATATAATGTTTTGGATCTTCTAGTGTCTGTTTCTCCTCATTGACTCTTGGTTGGCTGTTTCTTAGAATTTAAGGATGGGCATGTCTGTCAGTGGGCTTGCTGACGCTGTATGGAATTCAAGAATGAACACTGAGCCCATCATGGTCAGTTTCCAAGGTTACATGTGTCTTTGAATCACATAGCACCATTTGCTCTTTGTCTTAAATGCCATACTTAGGTTGGGGAAACAACATTGTTCTTGCCAAGTTTAGGGGTCACTTGGCCCTCAGATACCCCAGAAGATCAGATGGAAAAGCATTTCAGATATCTGGGGGAAGCAAGATGGTTACTAATACAAAACTGGCCAACTCTTTGAAGCAAACACATTGTTTACTAGTGTTAGTGTTCATTTTTTCCTTTGGCTGGAGACAGATACAGGGAAAGTCAAGTAGAAGACAGACAATAACAACACATTGCCAGTGAGCCACGCATGGAAATTTCCAAGGACAAAAGAACTTCCACGTTACTTAAAGCAAGCTCACATTTCCAAAACAAGTTTTCTGACTCTTCTCCTTGCTTGGCTCTGCTTGGTACAGATGGGATCTTGTTTTGGTATGGGCTCCAAGACTTTCTCAAGGCCATGAGTAAATAATTCACTAATGCTATAAAACACCTGGACACCCAACAGTTCTTAGTAGAACTGAAGTTTTTATATGGTTAAGAAGACTTCTGTCTGAACTCTGAGTGACTTCAGTCCATGATAAAAAAAAAAAAAAGTAAATAACAAAAAAAAGTTTTGAATAAAACATAACTCATGGAAGCCTTCCTGGAATGAATCTCCAAGTCAAAAGGCCTTTTACAGTTATTTCTCCAAATGAGGTCTTTTATGTTACTAGTCTAGCTGGAAAGGAGCACAATCTTGGTGGCAAGTGACAGGGACGGACATGAATGACCAGAGCAAAGGGAGTTTGGGTTAGGATGCCAGGAGAGCTGTCAGGAGTGAGGCATTCTTCAGCATGGCAGCTCTACTCATTCTCACCTGTACCAGGTTTCTTCTCTTCCTCACCCCTTCATTCTGCGCATTTGGGACCCCTTTTCCACTGCCTGAGCTCAGCTCTCCTTCTGGAACTGCCTATCCCAGACAGTGCTGGACATGAAGCAAAGGAGTTAGCAGGCCCTATCTTTTGGAAATTGTCGATCGAGTGTGTTTTGGCATCTTGAGTATTTTCTGATTTTCAAGGCTTATGTTGATAAATATTTATGATGTTGTCAATGGTATAGGACCGTTTTACTTTATAACTCTCTCTCTCTTTCTCTTAGGTATCTATCTATCAGTGGCCTGCTCTTCTCCCTACTCACCCCCATGTGTGTGTGTGTGTGTGTGTGTGTGTGTGTGTGCATGGACACAGGTGCATGTGTATATGCATGCATTTGGAGACCTCAGGAATTGTCCACTTTAGTTTTCTTGCTAATAAATTTTGAACTTTGATAATTTCATACATGTACATAATACATTTTGATCACCCCACACACACACCCTCTCTTATCTTTCTGCCACCTGTGCCAACCCCATCTTTTCCCTACAAACCTCTTTCAATATTCATGACTCTGTATTCTATCCCACTGAATTTAGCCATGGCTGTCTGTTTGGCTATGAGTTTTGTGTCATCCAGTGAAGACTGATGGGAATCATTGGTTGGTACACAACTGGTTGTGCCCTCCTGTCTCTTAGAATCTGTTAGCTGCTGTTAGTTAGTTGTGCTCACTGCTCAACAGTAAGTGGTGGGGCCCCATGGTCCACCTTTTAATTCATAGCTGACTGCTGGCCAAGCCAGTCTTAAAAGTTACCTATAGCCACGATGTCACACACCATCTCCATGCTTTTTACTTGTTCATGGACTTGATTCAGTCAGGACTCCTAAGAATAGATGTTATTATGAACAAGGGTACAGAATAAATGTCCTGGGGTAGCTTTGTAGCCTAGATAAAGTAGCCTTGTTGCCAAACAGTCCTAAATTCTGGGTCCAGCTGCATCACTGTAAGTAATATTGGACAGCTCGCCTGAACTATGTCAGCTCCAAGTCTTCATCGAAAACAGCAGAGTGGATGGTATTCACTCCAGATAAAGTGGAATGTTCTTATCCCCATGGGGCAGAAGATGGTAGAAGCAATGCATTTGTCATTATTTCCTACAAGGAGCATTGCTGAGGTTCTACTGTGTGCCAGGCAATTTTGAGTCAGGCCTTTGCCTCTGCCAGTTCCTAATTCCCTTTATCTTCTGTAATCCAGAAAAGGAGGAAGGAAGGAAAAGTGAGAGCCCACAGGAGACCAGGAGAGATAAAATGAGGGGGTGGAGGGAGACAAGGAAGAGCAGAGAAAGCCTTAAAGTCTCTTTTTATAAATAGGATCTAAGGTTCTTTCCAAAAGGAAGAATTCTAGCCAACTTCAACTTGGTGAGAACAGACAGAGCATGTGTGTGACCATTCAGACACTGGGATGAGTGCTTGGCACAGTTGGGATTCAGTCTCTGCCCTCTTAGAGTTCATGGAGGTAAGCAAAAATGGAGATGTAAAGCATTCACTAGAAAGCTACAGTCCTGGTTTGCTTTCCATTTCCGTGTTTAATCACCCTGACCAGAACTATATAGGGAGAAGAGGGCTTATTTGGCTTACATGTTCCAAACACAGTCTATCCCTGAAGGAAGCCAAAGGAAGGAACCCAGAGGCAGGAACTCAAACAGAGTCCCTGGAGGAACACTGCTTAGGGGCTTACTAATCAAGACTTGCTCAGCCTCCTTTCTTATACAACGTAAGATCAACTGCTTAGAGGTAGCACCACCCACAGTGGGCTGGACCCTCCCACATCAATTGTTCATCAAGATAATGCCACCCTGGCTGGCCTACAGGCCAATATGGTGGAGTCATCTTCATGTTCCCTCTTCCCAGATGACATTAGCTTGTGTCCATTGGGCAAAAATAAAATCTAATTATCACAGCTACCTAACTCCAGAACCAACTCAAAAAAAGACATGGGCTATCCCCTCCCTTCTCAATAAATTATGCACCAACTTTCACGGAGCCCGGATTCTTTTGGAAGTGGAAAAGTATTGTATGTTGATACAGTGATGGTGGAGATGTAAACTAGTGCAGTCAATACAAACATCAGTACAGACGTTTCTCAACTAAGCTAATACAGTGGTCCATATACTGCTGACTAAGGCCCAGGTCAACAGATCAACAAGGTAGAGCTTCCTTCTGATCCAGCTCCACCACTCCTTTGTACTTACCCAAAAGACTCCAGGTCAGCATCTCACAGAAGTGTTTACCCATGAGTGTTTCTTGCAGCATTATTCCCAATAGCTAAGTGGCATAACCCTAAGTTATGAAACTGACCTTGATGGATAAAACATGCGTGTAAATGTACACGTACACAATGGGAGTTTCTCAACCACAAAGAACACAGCTGTATCATCTGCAGGAAAATGGATGCAACTAGAGATAATTATGGCAATCAAATTAAGCCACTGTCTGAACATACATGATTTTTCTCATGTGTGATCCCTAGATTTTTGAATGGAGACATGGAAGCATGTATACACATATGACCTGAAAGTGCAAGCAAACTGTTGGGGGAGAGAATTGATGGGGAACAAAAGAAAAAGGGGAAATGAGGAAAATGGGGGAAACATTCAACGTACATTTTATACATGTATGAAAATTAAAATGTCTTGATAGACTACAATACCACCTATAATGAATATACATGATTAAACATGTGGCCCTGGACCTTGGAAGTCCCTGTTGAAGTCAACTGTGTATTAATCACCGTGTGGTGCTGCTTATGGAAGCCTTTGAGTATCTTTGTCTTGAAGTCATTATCACTGGAGAGCTGCACTTGCAAAGGAGGCCAGAGCTGCTGCAAAAAGAGCATCCTAGAGAGCCAATGGCACAGACCATATCTAAAGACACACCGGAGGCTCCTCCTACGTTTCCATGTGTTTGAAAAACAGACTCAAGTCATGCTTGCTGATTCATATTAACGTCAGAAATGATCAGAGACTAACCTGCCTAAATGAAGGCTTTGTGAGGCCCACCTTTCCTGATAACCAGCCTGT
>CABHPR010148682.1:0-35728 GCA_902168415.1 Peromyscus melanophrys
GAGCAATACAATACAAACAGGTCATGAAGAGACTTGCAGACTTCTGTCACTGGCTATCTTCATGTTAAGGAGAGGTTATAAAGGGGATGCCGAGTCATCCGGGAAGGTCAACAGAAGTTTAAACAGAGTCTCTATGATCCCACCGCCAAGGTTCCCATAATCCCTGCCTGGATGGGGACAATAACCTCCTAACTAGTCTCTCTTGCTAACTCATTCCTGTGCTTATGCCAATTAACACACACAAAATATACAATACATACACATACATGCACACACATGCACACGCACTCACAAACATACACAGGCACGCATCACATGTTCACTTTCTTGAGAAAAAAAAAAGTACACGGATTCCCCATTGTCCCTGGTAGTTGTCCTCGGATTCTGTCCATATGACTCTTGGTCTATTGTGTTATTTGGTGGCTTCTCTGTTGGGTAGGAGGTTGGAGGTTGGAAGAGCCAAATCAAAAAAGAGTATTGCAAACCTTTCCCTGAAAGATAGCAAAAGAATCTCTATTTCTTTTGAAGTGGTAGAACTCCTGGGAAGTTTTGTTTGGAAAAAGTCAACAATAAAACTTGGTGAGAGCGAGCAGGCAAAGAGCAAAAGCTTCTATCATTCATGTCTTTATCTAGGCTTCCAGCAGAAGGAGTGGCCCAGATTAGAGGACCCAACCCCCAAAATATGGATTTAAGTGTGTGTTCCTGCCTCAAGAAACCAGATTAGAAATAGTTCCTCCCATCTCAAATTAAGCAAAAATCTCTCACGGGTGCTCCCCTCCGCTTTTTAGTTTTAGTCAATTCCAGATGTAGTCACATTGACCACCAAGAAGAGCCACCACAGGAACTTCTGACCGTCCTAGCACACAGTGACTTAGGTATGTTTCACAACTGAGTCATTAATGTTTCACACTTGCTGCTACAATATCTGCACTTAATCAATATCTATCAAGTGATCTATGCCTGAGGAGTGATGAGTCTGAAGGCTAGAAGAAAGCGTCCGCTTAAGTCTCTGTGGTCTGTTGACTTTGAGGCCTTCCATTCAGTTCCCAAGACTGGGATAGCTGGTAGATCTACCGGTAGTGTTTTCAAAAGTGACCCTTGCACATCAGTGTTAACTGCAACACTGTTCACAGTAGATTCATGGTGAGACCAGCCTCAGGATCTCTCAACAGAGGAATGGATAAAGAAAATGTAGTGCAGCCGGGCGGTGGTGGCGCACGCCTTTAATCCCAGCACTTGGGAGGCAGAGCCAGGCGGATCTCCGTGAGTTCGAGGCCAGCCTGGACTACCAAGTGAGTTCCAGGAAAGGCGCAAAGCTACACAGAGAAACCCTGTCTCGAAAAACCAAAAAAAAAAAAAAAAAAGAAAAAGAAAGAGCATAAAGAAACAGAACGTTCCCAGCCATCAAGAAGAATGAAGTTATGTCATTTGTATGAAACAATAAAAAGTGGTTGCGACTGAAGATGATTAAGTGAATGAAGTCAGTCTTAGGAAGACAAGTATCACATCTTTGTGGATCCTGATTTTACATATACATAATATTAATATTATAATATTAATTATGATATCTATAATATTAATGTACAAGTGAGACTGTCCAGGTGATCAAAGGGCATGAAAAGGGAAGCAAGGAGGCTACGGGGGAGAGTATGCTCAATGTACAATGCAGACTTCATGAACATGACTTTTTGACACCTGGTACCATGTACCATGAATACACTACCTAAAATGTTATTTAAAAAGAAAATAGAAAAATCTCAGTTTGACTCTTCAGAACCAAAATAAAAATATTCAATGTACATGCCTATCCAGCCAGGTCCTACATCCTAAATTCCAATTTTGCTTCAAGCATGAAGAACCTTGAACTTCTTTGCCTGAAATTCACGATGGGAGAAGAGATGATTAGAATCTGAAGGATCTTTTTATACAGGGGAGTTTTGCAAAGCTACATTGCTGCACATTTCTGAATGTGATGCAGGGATCTTAAGTCGTAGGCTGTCCCTGTGTGTGCAAAGAAGGAGAGGCAGTTCAAAGATGCATAGTCCTGTGAGCAAAGAGAGAAGGCTGAGAAGTGATAATGGATTCCAGACTGAGCCTCTTCCAGTTTCTTGGGCTATGCATGGTATCTGAGCACTGCTAGACCCAGAAGAGAAGGAACCAGTGCTGCTTCCTCCCAGGTGGAGATACCACAGGTGACAGGAAGACAGAGGCACCGGTTCCGCCAACTTCCTCAAGAGCAAACAAAGCCCTCTGAGATAGGCTCTCTCTTATGGACTGTGTCCTCACCCTACTGAAGACAGGACATAGATGAGATTAGGAAAGACTATGGATTATCCACAGAAGTGTGATTTCACTTCGCCCCAGGAAGAATGTTGTCACTGGACAAATTCATTAGTCAGCAGAGAAACTGTGAATGGTCTCGTGTTTGGAGACGCCAAGGAAACCTCTTCCCTGCATCTTCCCTCATTGCTCTTCCATACTTGAATTTCTACTAATTTTTCATTCCATAGCACCAAGATTTCTTTGAGTCACTACCAGCAGGAATCTGAACTTTCTGTACATCAAATGAGAAGCAACTTAATAGTGATCATCCTCTATACTGGTTCAAAGACAAGAATAATGATGGGTGTTTAGACTCTCTGAAAGCTGTGGGGCATCTCTAAGATGCTCGCTATGGGCCTTGTCTGCTGGTATTCCCATCTTAGAGTGCTTTCTTCTCAAAGTGAGCCAGTGTTGGTGGACATGACCAACGATGGTACATTCTTCTCTACATTGCCTCAGGACTTTCAGAAGTAAGGTTACAGGAATAATTGCAATGCCTGACTTATTCTCTTGGATCATCACTTTAGGGGAGGCTGGTCAGCATGTTGAGTCACTGAAGAAAACCTGTGGAGAGGAACTGAGACCTCCAACCAACAGGCAGCACCAATTTGCCAACCATGTGAACAAGCCATCTTGCAAACATCCTCTAGCTAGAAGAAAGACTTCAGAGGGCTGTAGTCCTGGTTTCCTTCTGACTCAACTTCCTGTGAGAGTCCACAGGAGAACTGCCCATCCAGTTTTCTGCCAAATTCACAGACCGCAGAAACTATTAAAAATGACAAATGTTTATTATTAAGGCAGTGAGCTTTGAGGTAATTTGTTACACAGCAATCAGTAACTAACCCAAAAGACATTGAGATTCTCATTCACTCACTGTTTTTCAGTGCTTCTTCTGTGTGTGGGATCTGATTGATCCTACCATGGATTCTGAGAAAAGGAGCAGGATCTAGAGAAACAGAACTTGGGGCCAACAATGAGCTCATCATGTCCTTCCTCACAAGGGGACTAGGATTTCACGAGGCATGGGATTCCCTTCTTGGGCACCTGTGATAACTGCAAGTGATAGAAAAAATTCACTAGTTTAGGCAAAAAACGGATGATCAGCTTGGGTAACTGAACGGTAGAGTACTTTATATGTTTTAATTTGTGCAATCCAGAGGAAACACTAGTATTATTCTATTTCATAAAATGAGAAAATTGGAGCCCAAGCAGGTCTAGGGCTCAGACCATTCTGCCCAAAACCTCTGTCTCCAACTTTTGGCTCTCTTTTCCTTCTGTTGGGTTCAGACTCAAATAAGTTGTCCCTAAGTAGTGGTCAGTTGAGCCTCCAGCAGCTCACACTTACCAATTAAGTACTCCCGAGCAGAGCATTAGCTCTCGGCCAGTAATTCTAGGAATCAGCCTGGGATCATTTTCTTGGAGTCACTGGTTTGCTTATCAGCCCACTCTGCCCGGGTTGTAGCCAGACTTCTGTCACATGTCCAGCGAGGACTAAGGTGGTGGGGAAACCCCAAGGAAACTTCACAGAGTACAGAGAAGAAAGCTTTCCTAAAAAAACAAAAAACAAAAAACAAAACAAAACAAAAACTCTAGGTTTGTCTACCAGCGTAAAGAAGAGCAGTGAAAGACAGCAAACACAAAAATTGATTCTCCCTTTGTGACTGAAGAAGAGGGTGCCTAGTGGGGGAAGACAGAAAAGAAACTAGTCGAGTCTTGCATTCATTCGAATTCCCTAAGTGATTGTCAATTAGCCTTTCCCTAGGCCTTATGGGTAAATGCAATGGAGCAGTAACGTGAACTGGCTTGCAACATTCAATCATTAAAATGCCAGGAAATTCACAGCATAGTTGTTAATGCAGCCATTATAAAAATTAAGTGATTTGATTCTAGAATAAATTTATATTAAAATAATGGCAATAAGCAAGCAACTCAGGTCACTAAGCATTTAAGCTGATTTACTTTTATCTATATTATTTATAGCTAACGTACATGGAGAAGGTAGAAATGTTTCAATGGTATCTTGGAAATTGGCCATACTATGGCGGCCACAGAGATGGGCAGATGTTACCATTCAGGGCTTGGTTTGTTTTCTCTTGATCATGTAAGAGGAAGTGATAATACGTAACCATTTTTTTTATAAAGCCATTGCATTGTAAATTGTGAAAAATGCTGAAGAATTACTCCTTCGGTATTTGTGAGTTTCTGATACAGAAAAGAGGACACATTTTGATGAACGAGTGAAGTTTCAGTGTTTTCCTTTCATCTTACATGTTAAAGGAAACACCACCTGATGTGTGTCTCTGTTACATGTGTTCATTAACTCCAGCTATAGGCTAATGACAGACACAAGGGTTCAGCAAAAATGAACCAAAGCATTCATTATGACTAAACTGATGGTATGGAATTTATAACGGAGTTTTGTATACTTATATTATTTATAGTTGTGGGCTTGCTACACATCTGTTATATAGTACAACATTATCACAAACTAGAGTATGCAAATGCCTACATAATTTCCTGCCTTTCCTCCCTTGGAGCACTAGTTATTAAACATTTACCAGGTGCTACTGGAGAAAGAAGGAAGAGGCAGGCTGAGACCAGGTGGATGATTCAGAGTATTCTGTAGGCAATAGGAAATCATCTGGGGTTTTTGAGCAGAGGCATGGCATGATGGGAGTTGCATTTTTGAAAGTTCATGCCAGCAACTGATAAGGAGCATAGATCAGAGGAGGGGAGATCACAGGTGCGAAAGGACTCAGATTCAAATACCATTAATACTGTTGTTCCGAGAAGTGCTAGATCTTATGCTAAGAATCGCATATGCTCTTTCCTTAGCTACTGATATCAACCCTATCAAGGGAGTTAGATGTCACCTCCCAAGATGTGCTGTGGGATAATGTTTTGTACACTGGTTTAATAAAACGCTGATCAACCAGTAGCCAGGCAGGACGTATAGGCAGGATAAGCAGACAAGGAGAATTCTGGGAAGAGAAAGGCTGAGTGAGGAGACACCAGCCCGCTGTCCAGGGAGCGGCATGTAATGGCACACAGGTAAAGCCATGGAACACGTGGCAACATATAGATTAACAGAAATGGGCTGAGTTTAAGTGTAAGAGCTAGTCAGTGGAAAGCCTGAGCTAATGGCTGAGTAATTTTAATTAATATAAGCCTCTGTGTCTGGGTGGCTGCCGACTGGGTGGGATACAGGAAAACTTCAGCTACAGAGATGCAGTGAGCTAGACAGAAAGGAAAAGACTTCAGAGTGACATGAAACATGCACTGTGGACTAGAATGGAGTAGGTCCCTTTTACTGCCTAATAGTCAGTTCCTCTAATGATGGATCTCCTGAGAAATGACCTCTTCTGTAGTGGGGACTTGCCCTCAATACTCATAGAGTGATTCCCCAAACAGCTCCTTTTCCTTAATGTAAACGGAGAAAAGATGGGGATGTTGATAGAAGGCCTTCACTCCAGAGATGGTAGTTAACATGGCTGGTGAATAATAATTAGTTCTGTTTGAATGCACAGCAGAACTGGCTGCTGTTCAGTTTCTAAATCTTGTCTCTGGCCCTGTAATAATGACTCTTAACTTGACCACAATTGACCCCAACCCCAAACCTCCCACCAAAGCAGGGTCTGATAAGGAAACAGGGTGCTGGGAAGGATTGCGGCCTGGGAGAGGTTTAAAGAGACTCCTTAATGTTTAAGATGACAGTAAATAGTTCTGATCTTAGGATGCCACTGTGCGAGTGACTCTCGTTCATTCTCCGGTCCCTTCTGGCGAACACTCTCCTTTTTAACAGCTGTGCACGATGGGTTTATTGAGCCCTGGTAAAAGGCAGCCTTGGCTCCTTTATTTCCGGCCGTTTCCCCACCAGCCACACTAAGGTACATATTAATGATGGCTTGGCAGACCCCTGCCCGTGAGGCTGGGGAACATGAAAGACATGACTCCATGTGTGTGATCTGCGTTATCAAAGGCCACAGGAACATCAGTGAGGAGGGAAATTGACGGAGTCACAGAATCCACCCCTTATCAAACAGCAGGTCCTGACAAACCTCGTTAGAAAGATCCCTGTGCTCTGCCTCATCGAAACATTCCAGCCCTCAAGGATCTGGAAGCAAAGGTCAAAGTGGCCTGGCAAATCAGGTCTTTAGCTCCTTTTTCCGTTCGAGGGATGAAGGGAGGCCTTAAAAATCAGCTATGGCCAGACATGGACTAACAGGAGTGCTTAATCAGCTGCCCTAGGTCCCAGGCAGGAAAACTTTGTTGCCAAGGGAGTGTTAGTAATGCATACCTTAAAAAGCAGTGGCCCCATATCATTCAGCTTCTCTGTCAAACTCCTCACTGGCAACAGGTCAGGGAAACAGGTTGCCACACTGATCACATCTGGCTGTGTCTACAGCGAAGATCAAAGTGACAGGTCTCTAAGTACGAAGAGGCCCACTTCCCAAGCCAGAAACCCACTGCCTGTCACCTAGCAATGCTCGGTAAGTGTTGGTGGCTTCAGGGTGGGCAGGGGAAGAAGAGAGGGACCCATACTCTCTAGAGCCTACAGCGGCAGTCTCTTATCATTTCCCCTTCTGGACCTTTGGACCAGTTGGAAAAAGTGTCCTTCTGTCTTACTCCTCCTTCCCATTTACCACATCCTGAACATCCAGCCGCTGCAGAGGCAGGCCTGGGACTCTTCTGACAATGCTTCCTGTGACTCACCCCAGGGCCACTTGAGAGATAGCACAAGTGGAGCTCTGGCCTGGAAGCCCTGCCTTCGACACTCTGGCTTCACTGGTAACAGAGGCTTCTCCGGGCCTTAGCATCTTGATGGAAGGAATGATAAGTGTCCTGCCTAACAATAACCCTTCCTCCGGGCTGCACAGAATCGTGCCTGTCCTTGCTTCCCTTTATGGCAAATGGGTCTTCACCGAGATTCCACAAATAGCGCCCGACGCTGTCCCCTCTTGACAGTTACTTTTTGTGTAAGTACCATTATAACTTTCTGATGCCGTCAAAGGCCAGGAAGCCGAGGTTTGATGCCAGGGATAACAGGTTAGGAGAAGCCACTGTACAAGGCCAGAGTCGCCATCCAGCACTAACGCCACACCAGCTGACACGGCTCAGTTCAGCCATTTCCTGGATCAAAACCCCACTTCTCCACAGAGCCAGCCATTCAAAGCCGCCCTCTCTGCCCTTTCAAATTTAATTTGTTTCAAATCTTGTAGGAGCCGCAGAATTATTTCAGGATTGGAGTCAAGTGGAAACAGGTGTGCTATTCTTTCATTCCTCTCTACTCCCTTCAAAGGAGTCTGATTAGGCGCCAGATTAATCAGGCTGGCCCTCAGTCAGGGAGGAGTCCCTCAGTGTGTCTGGCACTCATCACCAGGGTGCTGACTCAGGTACTCAGAGGCCTCAGTTTAGGATTTGACCTAACTGGCCTTCTCATGCCTTCCAAGAGCCCAGGCAGGGACAGGATGTGGTAGCCAGGCCATGGTGGTCCTACAGTCCAAGATAAACCCAGGTTCTGTCTCTGGCTAGCTCAGCATTTGCTTTGGCAGTCTGCATAGGTTGACCTTCCTGATGTGTGAGGATATTTAGGAGACTATGCATGGAAAACACAGCGTTTAAGATGAAATAGAAAAGTCCTATTCAAAACAGGAATGTTGGAGTTCAGCAAAAAGTCAAACCACAGGAAAAAAATATTCTAGATGTGCAGCAATTTCGAGGAGAGATGCTGTGTGCACTAAGCCACCCAGTTACTGTGGGGAAGGCCACAGAATCAGACCTGAGAAGACTTCACATCTGTATTTCTAAATGCCACCAGTTTCCTCATAGCTTCTCATGGCTTTTCCCATCTGGATGCCTACAGCTAGAATTGCCAACTGATGCCTCCGTTTTGAACTTTAGACTCTTATACCAATTCTTTGCTGGACTTTTCTTGACATCAAAAACATTCAACACAACATTCTTCCTCATGGCAGCACCATATTTCATTTGCTCTGTCCTTGGAAAGATCCTCGTCTCTCCTCTTTCCAAGCTCCCACACCACATTTCTCAGGACTTCTCTGATTCAATTATTTTCAAAATGTCTCAAAAGTCCAACCGTATGTTGCCAGTTGTTTCATGGTCATCCAGGTCAAAGACTCCAAGATTTTCTTCCTCCAAATCACAGCGGGCTTCTAGCAAGTCTTTCCCAATCTACCTCGACTACAAAGAAAAACAATTAAGATGGTTGGTTTATAGTATCATTGGTTCCAGACCAGCCAGGGGCTTTACAAGTCACTCACAGTAAAAGTCAAGAACCTTCACAATGTCCCCCAAGACCCTACAATGTAAGTTCTTTGGCTCCAGTTCCCACCCTTTAGTGAACCTCATCTCCTACCCGTCCACCCCTGCTCATTCCATTCCATCTGTGTTCAATGATGCTCAAACTCACCAGATACTGTGTCTGTGTGTGGGATGTTCTTTCCTTCCCATAGCACTTCTGGCTTTCTCCTTCAATTGCTTTAGTTCAATTTCAAGTATCACATCAAAGCACTCTACATAATATAGTCACACCCATCCCTTCTAAAGTCCTTACTATATCACTCTTCCGGTTTTCATGTACTGTGACTTTCACCTGATGTCTTATGTTCACATTTGTTTGGTTTCTGTATCTCAGACTGAGAATAAATAAGCACCATAAAGATTGATTTTTCTTCACTGACTGTGATATTGTCACAACAGTAGGCACGGATACATAATCCTTTAAAAAATTAATACCAGTGTCCTCCCAACTTTCTAGCACCTTATGCTTTCCTTTTCATGAGCACTCAGAGAAGACGTTTCAATCACAACCAATTTTTAGTCAGTGTTTTGTCATTTTATACATACTCACATGTGAGGGGATTGGGACAAGGATGACCCTGTAACTCGAGCAGATCCAGTGAGACACAAGGAAACTGTCTCTGACTTCTGGAAGGTTTCTGGAACCTCTTTCTCATTGACTTAAATTAGCAAGATGTGCAAGACTGCAGCCATCTGAATACTGCCAGGAAAGTCCAGGAAAGCTTTGAAACAAACTAAGAGGTGGTCACCAATCTTAAGGAAAATGTGTGTGTGTGTGTGTGTGTGTGTGTGTGTGTGTGTGTGTGTGTGTTTTGCAGGTCTAAGATCTTGTAGTCATGTGGATGCTGCTTGTAGTCATGTGGATGCTGGGCAAATGTTTAGCCACTGAGGTAGATCTCCAACACTTGAATGTGATTATATTGACCATGACCTACTCATACCACATATAGGAATATGAACTTCAGGGGAAAAATATAGAAAAAATAAAAATAAAAAAGGCCTCTTCCTTGCCTCAATTTTCCTAATATGTTTTCTTCTTTCTATCTCTTATTATTTTAATGATGTTCTAATATTTTTTTTAAAAAAAGAATAACAAATACACTGCGTGCCATATCCCAGTATAATTACACATAACTCTTTTCCTGGAGCTTAATGTTGAGGAAAAATTTAGAAGCTGCACTGTGATTGATTAGTGATATTTTTTTAGGAGCACAAAACTGGGAAGTGATGTGTATTATTGTAAAAAAGTTATGTCTTTGGAGGAAGGATGAAAACAACTAATTTCAAGGACACAAACTTAATAAATATGTGCATGATAAGAGAATAAAGAAAGAAGAAGGTGTGATTAGATTGACATAAAATCTAGAGATGGTTCCTGGCAGGTAGAACATGGATGGGAATTGGGAAGGTCCAACAGCCCGGACTTTTATCTGCAGCAGAAGAACTGTGTCAAGAAGAGACTTGTGATAAGGCTGGACAAGTTCCACTAGGGACAGCATAATTGACGAGGGCCTAGAATGCTGGACTGCAAAGGGTGGAATGGATGCAGGAGTAATAGGGAGGTTCTGTAGGGTCTTGAGCAGGTGAGGGCTGTAATAAGATCGATGTTGGAAGCAGATTATTCTGTCAGTTGAATCCAGGATGAATTGAAGCTGTGGGAATTGGTGCTGGAGAGGCTGGTTAGCATCTTGCTGCAGTGAGTCAAGGAAATGCTCTCTGGAAAATGTCTTAAGCAGATCTGTCATGAATGTGACCACAGACTCCTTAGCTGTCCAGACTTGTGCTATGGACATGTTTAGAGACATTTCAGAACCTGGATAGAACTCTCAGAGTAAACGACCCGAGCAATTGCACAGGGTCTTTCAATTCCGTTTACTTGACAGTGGCCAGGGCCAGCAGGGAGGCCGTTCCGAAGCAGCTGTTACAGATGAAGTTATGGAAGGAATTTGTGCCTTTTGTTATCGTCGCACAGGAGAGATGGCTCAGTAGAGTCTTCAGATATTTTTTTCCTGAGCCCTGTGAAGGAGGGATTGGTTAACTACTAAACTTAAATAATGCCAGATGTACATCTAGGTCACCCATGAGGCTGACTGCTGAAGGAACAAAGCAAAGAATGGTGGAGCCTGTGACATACTGAAGGCCACAGTCTGAGAACTCTACAACTGCTCACTTCTGCCTGGTGGTTTCATTCCCAAATGCAGAAAGGTCATCATTTGTAAAAGTCCTGTGTCTAAAGTTTCACGTACATTTTCCCAATTCTTAAATATCTATAAATTTTTAAAAATTGAACCAGTTGATTTTTCTATTCTGATCTCTCAATTCTAAAACCAAAGATACACATTTTCTCCCTATTATTAAGCATAGCCTTGCTAGTTTGGGGTGCCCCTGCAAAGCCCAGGTGTTAAAAGGTGGGGCCTCACTTTGGCACTTCCTGGGAGTGAGGAACCTGTACCAGGTTGGGCCTAAAGGGAGGAAGTGAGATCACTGAAGACATGCCTTGAGGAGGGTATGGGTACCCTGCCCATCCCACTTCCTGGCCATCGTGTGAACAGGCACATTCCCTGCCATAACTTGACATTACTGGTCCAAGCAATAGGGCTAAGAAATTTTGGGCTGAGATCCTGAAAGCATGAGCCCAGATCAACTTTTCTTCCTCTTAAGTTGGTTATCTGGGGGATAATCACAGAGTTTGAAAGTTAACTAACACAGTGCTTGGTTCCAAAAGGTGGAAGATGAACTTGAAAACAGCCAACCAACCTGGGATCAAATCTACACTTGCTCGCATTCTCCCTTTGGTACCATGGGTCCGTGATGTTGACAAGAAGCCAGCAGTGATGGGGTGTCAATTCATTAGTGACCAGAACAGCGGCTGCCATCCATTAAGCACGTCACAAAGTGCTAGGCACTGTTTTAATGGCTTTATGTGGGTTACTTGATTTGATTCTGTTTTTTATTTGATCTCTTTTCCTTTCCCAGATAAGGAAACTGACAGGGACGGTCCTGTGAAGAGATTGTTTAATTACGAAACTTGTGATGAAATTGTGCAGGCTGTCTGTGCCAGGCCTTATTTACTATTATTATTATCAACAGTAGGATAGATAGAGAAAGCATCCACTTGCAAGTCACAGAGTCGGAGGAGTCTGTGTGTTACTCTACACAGGCTGTCCTCCTAGGGTGTAAGAATCGATGCTTCTGAAGGGAATCCTAAGCTATCCAGTCCTGCTAGGGTGTAAGAATCGATGCTTCTGAAAGGTAGCCCAAGCTATCAGTCTGGGCAAAAGCATTGTTGCGCTGTTCAGGAAAATAGCCAGAGAGTCTCAAGAGCCTAGAAAACACAAGTGAAGGCAAGGGTTGGGGTTGGGGCTTAAAGAAAGGGAAGAGGAGGGTCAAGAGGTGAGGAGGGGCTAAAAGAAAGGAGCCCAAGTCCTGGCAATACTTTAAAAGCCCCAAGGAGAAGAGCAGACCTGTGCTCCTCACCAGGCTGTGAAGACTCACTTCCTGTTGCTCCAGACTAGTAAAACCTTTGTCCTTACAAAGGCTCCTCCTACAGGATAGCAGAAGGCTGTGTCCCTTTATACTATGACAACTGAACCTAGGACCTCAAGCACACTAGGAGACACTCTGCCAGTGAGGTACAGCCCCAACCCTCCTCTCACTTTTCATCTTGAGGCAAGGTCTCACTAAATTGCATAAACTGGCCTTGAGTTTATGATCCTCCAGTGAAAATGTCTGAACTAGCAGGGTTGCTGGTCTGCACCCCATGAGCTGGCTGTGTACCTCAGGACAGCTGGGAGCAGGGAATGTCAAAGCTGGCGGGAGCTTCACCCCTTCCAAGAGCTTTGTGCTCATTTAAGCTATCAACAACCGGTATGGGAAGTATCTTTTTAGAGTGCTTGTATAGACAAAGAAACTAACATAAAGCAAATGAGTAATTGTCCAGAACTACTCAGCGCCAAGTGACCCCAGACTCTGTGCTTTTAACCTCTGTGTGATCCTAAAAGAATCTTGCCCACGGTGGGCAAGGAGAGGGCATGGAAGCGGAGATGCACAGAAAGGGAATAGAGCGAGTGCTATTAAGAACATAAGCCCCTTGGGAACTCCCAGGTCACCCGGAGGATCAAGGATGAGATCGCTTAGTGCAGGTTGCTCCACTGGCCTGTGAGATGAGGCCTTGATTCATTCAACAATTAAAAAGTTGAGCCAATTTCAGTTGATCTCTGGATTCTACTCTGTTTATTTTTAAAATTCAAATAGGATATACAAGTGACTGAAGCCCATCACTCCAGGCCATCTCAGGTGTTAGCCTGAATTTAACTAAAGGTCTGGAGCTGATGGGTGATTAGTATAGCCAGAGAGGGGGTGTGCCAGGAGACCCTAGCTGCTTTCCACGGAGACAGAGGATACTAACACCAAAAGCTGGCTTGGCACCTGAGTGAACATGACAGGAATTTTTTTTTTTTTGAGAGATGAGGGAAGAAAGCATTTTATTATGTAGAGGTCTGTCTATAAATTATTTTCAAAGATACAACTAATACTTACATATAAATAGACAAAATGGTCAAGCCCCTCAGGCGGGCTTTGATTTTTGTCTGAACAGGGCAGAGAAAAGATAAAACTTTGCACATTTTTAAACTTTATCCGTCTATATAACACATGCTACTTGGACTTTTTAAGGAAAGGAAGATACACATAATGGACATCCCCCTCCTTTTTTTCTTATTAATTTGCTAAGCATGTCCTTGCAATTACTTTTCACTTAGCACAATGGGAAGTCTTTACATGAAAATGGTGCCTATCAAAGGTAAAAAGTTAAGGCTTGTCACACAGGAAATGAGAAGGCGTAATCAAGGCATTTAAACCCTGCAGAGGTCAGGACATTCCCCATCCCTGGTCCCTGTCATTTCTCCCCATTTTCGACACCTTTTGTTAGTAATCCACAAAGGGAGTGCCCAAAGACTCCTTTTTACTGACGACCCCTTATCAACACAGGCGGGTTCCTAATTCTCTAACAATTTGCCTAGGGTTGGGGGTGGGGAAGACAAAGGTGAACTAAGACGTCTTCAAAATATGCTCAGGCAGTCAGTCCCTCAAGAGTTCCAAGTCCCGCTTTCTTTCCTCAAGAGTTTGCAGTTTGCTCTTTGCACTTAGCATGCACTTTGCATCTGTAGCCTTAGAAAGTATAATCACGAAGTGACGACAAGTAGCAGCAGCGTGAGTGTCGGGCATGTGTGCCAAGTATTTACAATGAGAAAGCATGTGACCAGAGAAAGAAGTGCTTCCTTTAGGTGGGGTTGTGCTAGGCCAAACCGGAGCCAAGAGGCGGGAGGAGTCTCCGAGTGAGAAAGGGGGCATTTATGGAGGCTCAGCCTTAAACAAAGAATGCTTGGAGTGTTAACAGATGACAATAATGGATCGGGAGCCATGGAACGGTGCCCAGGGCCCCCAAATACTCATTTACTTTTCAGATTGTTTGGGCTTTAATTAGTGAAGCCTTGCCCAAAAGGATTAAAAATCTTGAACTTTGAGAAGGAACAATTTTGCGAGGGCACGTGGGAAGAAGGCTGAGCAGATGTGGATGGTAGAGCGGCTCCGAGCTCTTGTAGCCGAGGGTTAGAACTGGAGGCGCTGAAGTGGAGCTGGTAACTTTATTTATGAGAAAGGTTCGGACTAACACTGTGTTCTACTTCTAGGCGTGAAAGCAACTCTCATAAAAAAACGTCCTGCTGTCGTCTTAATATTTCTGCCTTTATTGGGCATTAGTAGCTCATATCTCCCCCAACTTAAGTATTCTAAGGTCTCTGAAGGCCAAGATTTCTTGTATCTAAATTCTCTTCATAGGAAAAGTCTCACATACCCTTTATAGCTGTGGCCATGCACTTCCTCTCTCTAAAGATCTTTCTGAATGCTGCAAGCGGTTGATCCTGTGTTCCATTGTGTCTACTTAGACACCTGTCACTCGGCATATTGTGTTGTAATTATTTTATACCATGTTTGAGAAAGAGTGCAAACACAGTATGTGGTGGTTGGGATGAGAACGACCCCGTAGGCTCATGTGTGTGACTACCTGGTTCCCCGCTGGTGGAACTGTTTAGTAAGGATTAGGAAGTGCAGCCTTGCTGGAGCAGGTGTGTCACTGGGGATGGACTTTGAGGTTTCAACAGACTCTTAGCATTCCCAATTGGCTCTCTCTGTGTCTCAGTATGTGAGCTCTCACTTACTGCTCCAGATGCCTGCTCGCCTGCTCGCCTGCTGCCCTGCTCTCTGCCATGATGATCACTCTCTGAAAACGTAAGCCTCAAATTAAATGCTTTCTTGTATAAGTTGCTTTGGTCATGGTCTTATCACAGCAATATAAGAGTAACTAAGACAGTACATAAGTCTGTTTTAAATAATATTAATATTTTCAAGCACTTTTGTACTAGCCAAATAGTTCAAGAGACTACTGCTGATAAAAACTGTCTTGATTTTTATCCATTCCTCTATTTATCTTGTAAAAGCAATTAAGGAATTTTGTATTTGTTATAATCTTGATTTTATTTCTAACTTTACCATACGTATTTGAATCCTAAAGAAGATACTGTGTAATAGTGTTTGTTTTGAGCTTAATATATGTTTCTTTTAAAGAGTCATCCATATTGATGAATGAATTACTCTCATTGGGGGAGTGATAGTGCCCTCAGGGAATGAAAATTGGTGTGAAAAATATGGAAACTTTATTCCATAAAGTTTTATATGTATGTGTACATATAGATATAAAACCAGTTTTTAAATACACGTTGTATAAATATACAATTTGTTGTGTTAAAATTTCATCTAAGGCAAGTTGTTAGGAAATAATTAAAATGTCAGAAGGATGTGGTAATGGGAAACATAACAAGGTCAAGAACCCCAGTGTGGAGCATGTCTTCTCATTGTTATCTCTTAGCTTACTATGTTACTAGTCCGTAATTACCTTTTTATTTTAATGTTGCTGGTTATATGAGCTGTTTCAAATTATCTTAATTATTAAAAAACCATTGTGCCCACAGACTTGAAAATCTATAGGAAATGTAGCAATTATTTGAAAAATACTATCTGCTAAAGCTCACAGGAGAAGAAATAAATAACCTAAGTAGGCGTACCTATAGTCTAATATTTTTCTAAAACAGAAAGCAATCTGGCCCATATTAGTTCTCTAACAAATTATACAAATATTTAAGGAATAAATTATACCGATTCTCTACAATCTTTTCTGAGTGGAAATACTTCTCCAAAGCAAATCATTCCTAATTCATTTATGAGCCCAGTAATGCTCCAATGCAAAAACCAGATTACAAGAAAACAACCAGCTCTCAGGAACATAAACAAAAACTCCTAACAAAAAAAATCAGCAAATCAAATCCAGCTATGTATAAATAATTATACACCAGGTATAGGATTATCCCAGGTATACAAAGTGGGCTCCATATTCAAAAGCTGTTCCTTGTAACTTATTCTATCAATATTCTAATGAAGAAAAGTCACATGATCATTTGACAAACAAATGATAAAACTCATTTGACAAAACTCAAGACTTTATCTTAATAAAATCTCCCATTCAACTAGAAATTGAGGAAAGCTGCCTCCTCTCAATAAAAAACAACAAAAACCTTCAAAAGTCTGCAACAGCTATCAATCTTAGTAATGAGATGCTCAAAGCTTTTTTGTTAAGATCAAGAGCAAAGCAAAATGTCTCAAACTACCATTGTTTTATAACATCGGACTAATGCAGGAAGACAAGAAATGGAGATAACGTGTACAACCTGGAAAATAAGAAATCAAACTGCCTTTGTTCATACACATAACTGTCTGAGCAGAAAACATGAACAAATGGATAAGTTGTCTAACTTCAACTCAATTTTGGTATGGACCTAAAACTGCCCTAAAAATAAATTCTATTTAACATATTCCACAGATATATTTGAACACATTCATTGGTTTATATGTGCATCACTGAATTCAGGAAATTCATAACTAGCTGTCTCCTAATTAAATAAAAGTCTTCTCATTTGCCAATATGCCTTATATCAATATACTATTCTTATCTGTAAATGTTTATTTCCTTTGCTGTTTTTTGTTGGGTTTTTCTTTATTGATTGGTGGGGATTCTTTATGTTTTGAACATTATTTTTTTTACAGCTAGTATATCTTAAGATGTCATTTCTAGTGTATGCTAGTTGGGGGGCTGTTTTTATCTATTTTTTAATATTATGGCAGCATTTGGTGAATATAGTTTCTTAGTTTTAATGTCACCAAATATATCAGTCTATTCTTATATTTTATTGCAATCTCTGCTCCTATTGTTAATATTTTCTTTCCTCAATTTCACTTTATTTTGATCTACTTACTCAGAGTCCTTACTTTTCTGTATTACTTCCCTTTAGTAGAGGAAATAAAAAGGCATTGCACTCCTTCAGGGAATTATTGCTTTTTCTATTATTTTTCAATTGTAAGTATTTTTGGATTTCCACTGGAATTTTTTTCTTTTACCCAGGTGGATTTTCTTTCCTAAATGTATGAGGTGATTTTAATCTTTCCTTTGTTAGTGATTTCTAACATATTGTGCTGTGGTTGGGAATGTGATCATATGATGCTCTTTGAAATTTGTTAAGACTTCCTTTATGGTCAAAAGTGTGATCTGGGTTCCATGTGTGCTCGGGTAAGATATGTGCTTTCTCGGTCCTGGTGTGGTGGACTATATATGTCTTCTATATGAATTCTTAATTATATTTCACAAATCTTCCACATTTTCTTCCCTTGACAGCATGGGCTATCAATTACAGAAAGAAATGTGTTCAACATCTGATGGTGGTCTGTCCGTTTTTCTCTGCAGTTTTGTTGATATTTGTTATATACTTTGGAAGGTTATCAGATGCACAAAACTTATAATTATGTTATGTTTTTTTTAATCTCACTGATGTTTTTTGTCTTGAAGTCTAATGGTGACATAATTACACCATCTTTCTTTTTGCCAGTGTTTATTTGGAGTGTCAGTCAGAGTCTGATGAGGAAAACAGAAAACACTTTAAACATCTAAACAGAGGGAATTTAACCCAAGCAATGAGTTGCACAGATGATAGATGATCTGAGAAGCACACTAGAAATGGGGAAGTGATTTAAAGATTAACAACAGCGAGGGGGCGCTACCATGAATAGGGTAGGCAAGCAAAGGAGAGGAGGCAGTTCAGGAGCATGGCTACCCATACAAGCCGAAACCATAAGAAAGAGGAGTCCTAGCAGTAGGCCATACTCTTGGTGCTGGGGACTGCTTGAAAAGAGACAGTGCCACGGAAACCCTTGCGAAGTACCTCTACTGTCAATCAGCCTCAACTCTTACGGACCAAAGGCATACAGAAGCCAGCTGGCCCAGGGTGTTGGCATCACTTTGATTTTCTAAGTGGGACCCTCCACACTGGCTCCTGTGCCCTTCTGACACATCCCTACTGTGCTTCAAGCACTGGCTTTG
Source organism: Peromyscus melanophrys (assembly GCA_902168415.1). Classification (NCBI taxonomy): domain Eukaryota; kingdom Metazoa; phylum Chordata; class Mammalia; order Rodentia; family Cricetidae; genus Peromyscus; species Peromyscus melanophrys. Next base: position 18,128 of record CABHPR010148682.1, read on the forward strand.
AACATAATTATAAGTAATTATGACACAACAAATGTGTCTTAGGCTTATCGTATTCTTTCCTTGCAGCCCCTGGAGGAAATCTTGTCACAATGATAAGGGGCCTTATATGTGGTCATCATCCCCTCACAGTCCTTGTTCATCACTTGGGCTGTTACCTCTTGTTCCTTCAGAGCAGGAGACCTAAGCCACTCATCTGTGGGATAAGCAGGGCCCAGGACTTTTTCAAACTTTCTGCGTACTAATATTTTAGGCCAGGCTATTGTGAACTGAATATAGATGGATTTTGTTTTTGTGTCCAGCTTGCTCTCATTTGTTTTATTATATATCGACTGGTTGGTTGCTTGTTTTTGGAGACAGGGTCTCAGGTTGCGCAGGTTGTCCTTAAACTATGTAACTGAGGATGTCCTGCAACTTCTAATCTTGCTGCCTTGACCATCCAAGTGCTGGGTTATATATACATGACCTTTATCTTTATGATTTTGCTAGATGTGAGGCAAGTGCACACAATGGATAGTTAAGCAAGCTAGGATCCAACTTGTCTTGAGCTGTACACAGATGCATACCCTGTTCTTGTAATAATGCACTTGGCAGTATAGGTCCTTACCTGCACATACTACACACATACACTATTCTCTAAACAATGCACTTAGTAGCATGCTAACAGCATACAGCCCCCACCTGCATCAAGCCGCACACACACTGCTCCCTAAACAATGGAGTAAGTTTCTGCTTCCCTGATGACAATCAAACTTAGACTGATACTGTTTGATCATACTTTCGTTATGTCTGGATAGAAGGATGAAGATAATCCAGCCTGAACTTCAGGTTTTGGGTACATGCACCTGTGCTCTCAAGCAAACTTCAGACAGAATCACCTATTTACCGCTCATGCCTGTGTGAAATTGGGTGTGCTTATGATTAAAACCAGATTCATTGTGGGAGGGGATATCTGCAGTAGATTATATAGCCATAACCAATCAAAATAGAGGGCCATCCAAACTACACTCTTTAGTAACTGGCCCCTCCTTCCTTTAGAGCCCATGAAAGCAGAGCCCAGACAATCACCTAGGGCCCTTGAGTATCTTCTCTGACATGGACCACTGCTCTCTTGCAATGAAATCTGACTTTTCTGCAGCTTTGCTTAGAGTAAAGTTCCCTTGCAACTTTTGCAACTGTGTCCTCCCTTTGTCTCCATTCTTCTTAGTATAAGATGCTGAGACTCTAGAGATAGTCAGCCGGGATCCTGATGACTGGTAACTGATTGTTCTTTCCTCCTCTTCACTAATTATTATTATTATTATCATCATCATTATTAGATTTTTTTGAGACAGGGTCTTTTTGTGTAGTCCTGGCTATCCTGGATCTCACTCTGTAGACCAGGCTGGCCTCCAACTCACAGAGATCTGCCTGTCTCTGCCTCCCACGTGCTAGGATTAAAGGTGTGCGCCACCACCACCTGGCCAAAGTAGAATTTTCTATGTGTCCATTCTTGGTTCCTATCTGTTTCGTTTTTTCTTGCCTTCTTTGGATGGATGTGGTTTTTCCTCTTACTTCAGTGTTTCTTTTCTACTCATTTGGATGTTACACAGTGTACGTTTAGACATCATTCTAAAAATGTACCATGTATTTTTTTATTTATAAAATATAAATATAAAGTCTTCCTTTCCCACTTCCTTTTCCAGTTACCCTTTTCTTATTCCCTCTTCTTCTCTCCCCATTTCTTCTTCTTTTGCTTTTCCTTCCTTTTTCATCTCCCCCCCCATCCCCACCCCCGCCTCCCGCCATTCAGTTGAGGTCTAGGTCCACTAGAAAAGCCTAGCAAGGTCAGTGTTTGACCAGGGTGGATGTGGCAAAGCACCCATGGGAAAAGGAGATATCTGTATGGGGTGAGCAGCGTCAGCCCAATTTGTCACAGGAACCTGGAATGGGATGCTGAATGGAATCAGGGGAGAAAGGTGCTTTTGGGAGGAGACTGGAACAAGATGTTGGAGACTTTACAAAATGAGAGGGAAACATTTTTAGAAGAAAAAGGTGATGAGCTAGATGGGTCAGCGTGATGGAAACTGGGGCATCTTCTCTCTGAAAGAGACCTCAGCAGGGCAGGCAGGGAGCTGTGCACATAGGGTGGAGTGACAGGAAGGAGACAGTGGGTAAGGACCCTTGTCACCAAGCCTGATGACTTTTGGGCCCATAACTAACTTCAGCAAGTCGTCCTTTGACTTCCATATGAATGCCATAGTAAAGGTGAACACACTTGCACAGACACACAAGATACATGGACAGAAAGACAGACAGGCAGACAGACAGACAGATGATAGACAGATAGATACATAGATAGATAGATAGATAGATAGAAGGATTCATGAATAGACAGACAGGCAGACAGACAGATAGATGATAGATAGATAGATAGATAGATAGATAGATAGATAGATAGATAGATAGATAGATAGAAGGATTCATGAATAGACAGACAGACAGACAGACAGACAGACAGATAGATAGATAGATAGATAGATAGATAGATAGATAGATAGATAAATAGATAGATGGATTGATAGATAATAGTAGGCTATTTACACAGTTTTGTTATAACTTCCATCCAGGACTTACTAACTACTTTTCCACAGCACGTATCACTTCCATCGAGCACTCACTCAGTTGTCACATCTGTAGAAACCACAGCTGTCCAACAGGAGGCCAGTGGTGTTGCCTAAACTCTCCTATTTCTGCTAAAGATGTATCTGGTCACAAGGGCACATCAGGTGATTCTAAATGGGAGATTACAAAGTAACTGTCACATAATTTTTATGTGTCAAGGCCATGGAGGTCTGAGAAGAAATGATACTACCTAAAGAAACATGAGGACTAAATGCAACATAGGATTCAGAACAGACTCGTTTTCTCTTCAGAGTGTTAGTGTGCTGGGGAGGTAGCTGAGCGAGTAAAGTGTTTTCCAGGCAACAGAAGAACCGTAGTTAGGATGTCTAGAAGGCATGTAATCACCTTGGCGAGCTGGCTAGAAAGACTAGCTGAGATCAGGAAGCTCCATGTTCAGGGAGAGACTCTACCTCAAAGTGTAAGGCAGAGAGCAACTGAGAAAGAAGCCAGAAGTCAACCTCAGGCCTCCACATATACCCCAAGTATCATGCACGTAACCCCACATTTAGATATATAGGCATACATATGTGAAATAAAAGAACATTAGAATAATTAGACAATTTGAATGGGCAAGAGGATTAAGGGCACAGTGTATCAATGTTAGTTCATTACTCTTATTTGTAGAATAACATACAGAAGTATTCAGGGGTGACAGGGCCCCAGGTCTGCCACTTCTCAAGTGGTTTGATGTTGTAGGATAATCTTTTTGTACACTGTGAAGATGTGTCTCTGCCAAGGCACCCTTGATTGGTTTAATGAAGAGATGGACAGCCAATAGCTAGGGAATAGAAGATAGGTGGAACTTCTGAGCAGAGCTAGGAACTCTGGGAAGGAAACAGAGAGGCAGTGATTCACCAGCGAGACATGGAGCAAGTCGGATGTACAGTACGGAGGAGAGGTAATGAGCCACGTGGCAGAATGTCTATTAATATAAATGGGTTAATTTAAGTTTTAAGAGTGAATTGGGAACCATTCTAAGCTAAGGCCAAGCTTTCATAACTAATAAGAAGTCTTCATGTCATTACTTGGGAGTTGGCAGTACAAAGACTATAGTTTGGGAGTGGGAAAGTTTCATATGGTACCATTACAACTTGTCTGTAACTATTATAGAAAATGGTATTTTCTCTCTTTTGTGAGTCACTTGGAGTTTAGTTCATTAGCCTCATTTCATCTCCCTTCTGATGTTCATGCCACTTTCCAGGATTTTCACTGTGTCTTTGGTATAGCCCAACAGATTAAACACCATCGTTTATACACCAATTCATACACCAATGTTTCCTTGTAGTTCTCCATATCTGTATACTTTCACTGCTAGAAATTACTTCTGAAGTCACGGGGTTTTTCTCCGGGGGCTATTTTAATTCTCTCAGAAGTCCTATCTGATAGGTAACCAGTGCTGGTGGTGTCGCTGGTTACCGGTGGAAATGCCACGAGCCACGGCCACAAGTACCAGAGTTACAGAGAGCTTTATTAGAAGGAAGTAGGGAATAGGAGGGAGGAAAGGTGGGAGCAGAGCAGGGCAGGATACAGAGAGAGAGAGCAGAGAGGGAACAGAGAGAGAGGGTGGGGTTTGTGTCCGGCATTTTTAAGGTGCAGATTGTGTGACCATGCCACACGCATACATGGTTGCCAGTGCCCGCTGATGACGTAAGACACAAGACAAGTGAGGGCAGGGTCCTAACACCATCTCCATCTTTTTTAGTGAGCGGACGTTTATTAAGATAAAAGCTGTCTTTTTGCTTGTTTGTTTTAACTGGAAGAGATTTGTACACAGTCTTCTTTGAAATGTATAATTGAGCGATTACTGAATTTAAGGATAATAATGATGTCTCTCAGCACTCTGGTGGCACTGTCTCTCTTCTAAGAAACATGCTTTGATTGGGGCTTTGTAGTTGACTGTCTTTAGTGAAAGTTTCAAGGCTTTCACTTTGTGGTTGGCCTTCTGCAGATAAAGTACAAAGTACAAAGAGCTTCCTGGCTCTCTTGGTTAGTATCATCCATGCATTCTAGAAAATGGTGTCCATTGTCTCACTGAACATTGTGCACCTTCGGGCTCTCTTAGTAATTGTAGAACTCTAGAAATCATCCATCGCCACCCCCTGCCTTCCACTGCCTCAATTTCCTCCAGTTTCCACCGCTTCATGTTCTTTAAGATTTCATTAGTATGTCTTTTGTTTTTTCAAATGTTCTAAATACCGTTTTGTATTCTGTGTCAGGTAACTCCCCACATCTCTCCTCCTAGCAGGCTAGACTTTATAGCTTCTTGTTTGACTTGGTTTCCAGTCGTGATTGTTTGTTCCTCATGCATGTGGTCATTCTTATTGTTCTTGCTGCAGCTGCTGTCAAGGAGAGAGGCCTACAGCGGTGCTCTCAGGTCTGCATTTAATGCTTAGTCATCCCAGAAATATTACCAGTGTTTTTCTGTCAGACATCTTGGGAAAATTATATTTTCACCTGTGGGTTATCAGTCTGAGCTCCGGCACAGCATGGGCTGCTTGTTCTAGATTCTTAGAAGAGGGATTTCTAGCCCAACGACCCAGAGCCAAGGTCCAGAAGTATGCGCATTCCCACACTATCTCCTTGCTCTATCAGTTTTTGTTTTTCTGGTTTACACACTGGAAGCATTATCTCATGAGGTTTTTATTGGCTTTATGTAAGCGGTCAGAAGTCCTTTAATCCTTTCTCCTCTCATCCCCTTCTATTTTCTACACCATGGAAAACTTTCAAGCAATGTTTATTGTGAAAGGGCAAAGGGCCCTATTAATTATCCAGGTTGAATTGGTTTTAGCACTCTAAAGTGGTAGGGACTGGGGATCAGACTTGATGTGAATTAAAGAAAATAGAGACTCTGCCCCAGGCACTAATCAAAGAAAAATATGACAAGATTTCACACTTTCAACATGAAATCACTTTTTTTACTTTGAACCTCCATAGCATCAAGAATCAAAGAATCTAAAGAAAACACTGACAAAAAGTAATTAACCTAGGGAACAAGACTGTACATACTTCCCCCCAACCATTGTAACTGACTCTCCCTGCCCCCCGCCCCCCCATCTCTCTCTCTCGTGTGTGTGTGTGTGTGTGTGTGTGTGTGTGTGTGTGTGTGTGTGTGTATGTGTGTGTGAGAGAGAGAGAGAGAGACACACACACACACAGACAGAATCCCCATTACCTATAATTTTCCCTAAATTCCAAGTTTGCTGACAGTTCATTTACAAAATGACTTAAAAACTGTTGTCAACTAGATTGCATATTCTTTGTCAGCAAAAACAATCTAGGGCAGGTCTGCAAGGTCTGGGGGACAGAATATAACAGCTTCAAACATGAGCTGTCACAGAGCTGAAAGCAAGTAAGAAGCATGCGAAAGAGAACTCTCCTCTGTCTTTGTCAAATCTATGAGGGAAGCCGAAAGAAACTCTGGCTGTAAGTGCACCAGAGCCGTCGATTCCAGAATCTACCTGCTGCACGATTCCACAGGTTGCTGCTTATACAGATTCAAAGTCCTTTGTCCTTGGTCTTGTCAGTTCCCTAAGATTTTACTGTTGTTAAAGATGCCGTTATAAGCTATAAGTCAAAGTCACCTTTTTGATTACTACATCTATATAACATATATACAATATATATGTTAATAGATTGTTTTCTCATCTTAATCTACTGTGGTTGATACATTGTGCACCCCAATAAATTTATCTAGTGGTCAGAAAACAGAACAACCACTATATTAAACGTAGAGGTTAGGCAGTGGTAGCATACACCCTTAATCCTATCACTTAGCAGGCAGGATCTCTGTGAGTTCAAGGCCACACTGCAAACAGGCAGGCATGGTGACACACGCCTTTAATCCCAGGAAGTGATGGCAGGAAGCAGAAAGGTATAGAAGGCATGAGGACCAGGAACTAGAGGCTTTTTAGGCTTTTAAACTTTTAGGCTCTTAGCAGCAGTTCAGCTGGGATCCATTCGGGTGAGGACTCAGAGGCTTCCAGTTTGAGGAAACAGGATTGGCTGAGAAGTTAGCAAGACCTTTTAAGATTCGTGTTACAATCTACTTTTTGTTTCCAACCTCTGAACTAAGAATAATGATTGAAGAAAAAAATTACTTTTAATCTGCATGGACATGCAAAAGAAGAAAACAAAAAGTAGAGATTTGGTAGATAATTTAAGAAAGTTTGCCCTACAGAATTTAATTGAGGAACATCAACATTACACAGAAAAGAAATAAATACTGGCTATGAGTCATGTATCGAGTCTAGACTCAGTTACTTTCTAGAAACGTAATCTTAGATTGAATCCTCTTTCAAATAAAACTTTTCAGCTGTAAAATGGAATGAGTAGCACTTGTTTTGTTTTGAGAAGGTCTTGGAATAACTTGGGTGAAATGATTTTGAAAGGAGGGATCAGAAGGATCTAGAAACTCTTCCAAGGAAAAAGCTATAGAGATCCGTGACCTGACTCAAACTTTGAAGGAGGGCAAAGGCTCAGAGAGGGGGCTCTTTACACCCAGGAATCTTTGCTTCCTGACTCCAGAGAGATGAAAAGGGCTTCTAGAGCCAATTTAGGCTTCAACTTCTTTCCTGACTTTAGGCTTACTTACACTTACACCAACAACAAGTAGCTACAGTCTTAGCTGGCTTGATCCATTGCCTGGGAAGAAGCCATAACATCATAGGTCCATCTAGTGAATTGACTATTAAAAAAATAAAACCATGAGACTAAACCTTGGGGTTTTTTTATTCTGAAAAGCAAGGCAGTTTGATAGGATTAAATGCAACAACCAATACAGATGTTTAATGCACGCTACCAACCAACCCCATGGTTATTAATTTTTAACTCTTATTAATGGAACCATTTTCCCTAGTGTTTCTCCCTCAAGCCCCACTCTAGAGTGTTGCTAACTTGCTTCATCTCTCTCTCCCCAGCCACCCTTTGCCCTGGACAGAAGAACATATCTCTGATTAAAGGTTACATCCCGTGAAGACTAACTGTAAAGGCCAGTCCACAATAGACAGAGAGACAATGCATTCTTGTTCAGAGCAGCCACCCGCAGTGATGACAAAAGTCATCAATGGGCTGGGGTCAAAGATCATCAGTCTCTCTGTCACTCCATTCTTCTTTCGGCTCTCAGTAGAGTTCATAGGAACTCAATCTCTGGTCTGAAATCCAATCAAAGCTCAGCCTCTCAGACCTAAGCCAAGGACACCCAAAGAACAAATGCTAAAGGCAAAACAAAATCTTCACTGGATCTTCTGAAAAGTAATGGAGGTTGCAGAAATGTGGTGCAGCCAACAGAGGGTGGGAGACCTTAGCAGGACTGGTGAGTCAAGCCTTGGGAATGAGGATTAGCAGAGAAGCAAGGAGGCTGTGGCTAGTCTAGCAGCACCTGAGTGAGAGCCCTCGCTGCATCCAGATGCTGTCAAGGAAGCTTAAAATACTGAACCAACCAAAACTGGTAAACGTGAGCACAGGGACTGCCTTGGACAAACTTCCTTTCCTGTCTCTGCCTTGGAGAGAACAGGGTTGCCTTCTCCCTTGAAAAACCCCTTACTGTTGGTGTTGTCCTTCTTACATCCCGTAGACCTCTCGAGTGGCATCTGTCCTGGATGCAGCTAGAATCCATCCTTTACGGTGCTGTCTCTTTCTTTATGCTATTGTCTTCTGGGAGAAAGACTGCATAGTGGCAGTGTGCAAGCAACGCTTTTTGATTACTGTACAAACACCCTGGCTTTCTGTGGGACCATCACTAATTTGCTGCACAATCTGTCTTGATAGTATCCACCAAGCAGCCTCTTGGTAGTATGGACAAAATAATTTCACTCCTTTGTTGCCTAAGAGTCTCTTTTCTTGGCTGAATTCACTAAACTGCCTATATGAATTGTCAGCATGTGGTAGAGAGAAGCCCAGGTGGTCTATACTCAAAGAAGGTAGGATGGAAGTTGGGAAATAGATTCATGATTCCAAGCCTTGCCTTGGAGAAGTCCCCATCAAAAGGAAAGACCAATTCAGGACTTCACTGAACTAGCCAAGGGAAACCCAGCAACCAGATTTGTACAGATGTCTTCTGCATGTACCTGGATCCTCTCCTACTTTCAATGTGAATGGGTAACCTGTCTTAAAAAAAATCTCTTTTTCTTTGGTGAGGGTAAAGAGTAATAGGACAAGGTCTGGCTATATAGCCCATGCTGCACCAGAACTCTATGTAGTCCAGTTTGGTCTCATGCTCAATCCTCCTGCTCAGATTAGTGTCCTATGGCACCACATCCAATCAGAAACAAGAGGTTTTAAGTGTTATTGTCAAGCACTATGCTTAACACTTAAACTATATGGCCTCATTTCATGGCCAGAAACAGAACATAACTTGAGGTTGATATAATTATCTTGATTTTTGTAAATGATAAAATTGACACTTCTGTATAAGGAATCTGGGTAGAAGCTGGTATTCAAACACAGGTCTGTATATTCTCTATCAGCATCCTCAGCCAGGAACCGCCCCCTGGTCCCCACAATTTGTACTTCCACAGATCTTTGTGCATAGCACTTTATAGACTTGCCACATTAAACTTTATGTGTGGGTCCTATCTTATCTCATCTGTCCATGGACACCAATGTTGTATGTTAGAAATGAGAAGGTAAATACAACACAACTATTTTATCTCTATGTTTAGCTAGTACCTGATCCATGTGCTCATCTGCTGGGCACCGAATAAATACCTTTTGATGTGATCTGAATTAATATGGGAATTAGGTATCATTCTAAGTATGGTGACCACGTTTCCAGTCTTTGGAAGCCAAGTGCTATGGAGATAACAAACAACCAGACAAATGAAATGCATTACATGTACACTCCCACAGGCTTTTCTTTCTCCCCATTAAAAAAAAAAAAAAAAAAAAAAAGATAGGAAAGTGGTGCTTGGGTTTGCTGATGTCTGTTTTCTGTTTGATGGTGGTGGTTTGTTTGGGAAATTACTCATCATTTCAGGTCTGTCCAAGTTTCTGAGTTCTTTAAGCATAAGAGCAGAGGTTTCCAGTTTAGTTGCACATTTCTGGATGTTCATTTTGAAATAGCAGCAGTTCTCCACTCTGAACCCAATGTGGTGTGTCTGCTCTTTCTGAGTTTTACTGCTTTCTACCGCTTCCTAAAGTGAGGTGAGCGAGGATGTTTCATTCTTCCTTCTAAACTACAAAATTTCAGAGGTAGAATCTCCAAATACACAAAACCCACTGCTATGCAATATTAACTGTCGAACAAAGATGAATGAATAAAAAAAAAGGGATAATTTACATGTTCAGGCTTCTTAGAAAGCATCTACATGGGCTGGTCCACCTGATTGTGCCATAAGAATGTAACAAACACAATCAAAATGATATATGGTGAACTTACGGAATATTCATTTTGTTAATGACTAAAAGAACGTCTAAGAAAAGACATTTAGAGAAAAACCAAGGCTGAAAATACTGCCCAGTGTTGACTGATCTCTCACTTGGGCCAGCCAGTGCTAAGGATGGAAGCACATGCCTTCATCTAACCCTCCAAAAATCCTGGAAGATGGATACTACTTTTACACATCTTAAAATGCAGCTTCACAAAACGTCAAATAAATGACTCAGGGTCTCAAGACAGGAAGTGGTGGAGCTGGGATTCCAATCCAGATTTTACAATGCTGGAGCCTCAGCTTGTGACCCTCTCATGACAAAAACTCATTCATGAGAGTTCCTTGCCAGAAATAGTCAGAAGCTCCAGCCCTGTTCTCAATATTGTCTTTTGTGACAAAAGTTATGAAAATATTTTTCATAACTACCTCCTGTGCATCCATCCACACATGTTGCACTAAAGTAAAAGAAGAATCATTTTGGTAAATCATGATATATGTGGGGACACACTAGTGGGGGAAAAACTAAATACTTTCTGGAGACTTCCACTCTCATACCTGCTGGTGGTCAATTAATGTTAACTTAATGGAATGTGTAGAATTGACTTATACAGCCAGCAGTTACCTCTGGGTCGTAGCCTTTCTGTGAAATTTGCTCTTGGTGATGATTTGAAGCACAGGATGAGAAATCGAAATGGGAAGGGACTGCAGTCTGCAGGAATACAGAGTAAAGGAATAACTTTGAATTGTACATTACAGAGGGCCTTTGTAACTAACGGCCTTACAGCCTTTAGTTTAGAAGTTGCTACATTCATTTTCCTTCCCTGGGCATGTAGTTTTATTTTGTTCAGAAACAGTTTCCCACGTACCAGACACTGCTGTATACCATCTTGACCACAGAGTGGTGAAGATAGCCAGCACCTCACCATCCCTGAACTTGTGGTCCATAGGAGGACACCCATTAGATGGGAAGTACAGTCCCATGGAACAGGAACAATGATGGCAGACATGCAGCTACCAAAGCATGTGCTTACCCAAGCACTGGAATCTTAGTAAAATTCTGTGATCTTAAGAGTCAAGTTGTTGGAAAGGCTGAAATTTTATTAAATGAAAATGGTAAATATTTTACAAAGCACACAGACAGCCGATGAAATGATTTTTATTAAAGCTCAAAGGCGGCAAAAGACCTAAAAAAAAAAAAAAAAGGTGCTGTTGGCCAAATGTATAGATCTCAGCAGATAATAAGGGCCACAGCTGAGAGACGATATTCAAGACTTTGTAACAGTCAAGGATGAGAAGATGAGCTCTACCAAGACCATCACAACAGTTACAAGAACTCCTGTGATAGGGTTCCTCAGGGAGGGAAGAGATGGTGCTTAACTCCAAATGTCGGGGAAAGTGGGAACATACAATCAAGAAGCAGGGTGTAACTCTTGATGGAAAACGAGGAAACAGGAGGGAAGAATGAGGAGCTTGATAATTCATCTCCTGACCAGACATGGACATGATCAGACTTAGCAGAATTCTTAGACAATGCAGAGAGGAGCCCAGAGATCCACAAGGAAAAGGCAAGCTTTACAACCACAGAAAAGCCCATGAGGAGTTAGGTGGAGGAGGAGACAATCTCCCTCATTTCCCATGAATAGACATGCAACCATCATGTCCACTTTGTTCTGAGCTTGCTCCCCTCTTCTTCCCAACTATTTCCATTTCCGGAAGCTAGAAATGCTGGTCCTAGAGGAGGGCCACTGAGGTCTGGATGCCGATCATCGGCAAAACTCGGAAATTGGATCTCCGTTGGAATGGCACTGGGAAGGGGGGCTTCAGGAGTGGTTAGGCAGTGGGCTCTTCTCCCTCCTTCATGGGGCTTTTGACATGGTCCCATGAGAACAGTTTTTAACTTTGGAGGTGCCGTTCAGTGGCAATGTGCTGGCCTAAGATACACCAGCCGACCCTACGTTTGATGCCTAGCACCTTGCAAAAGGCAGCCAAGTTTCTGATTTGCACCCACCCCCACCCCTTCTGCTATGTAATAACACGGATTAAAAAGGCCTTTGCCAGATGCTGGAGCCTTTATATTGGACTCCCCGGCCTGCCAAACTGTGAGCCAATAAATTTCCGTTCTAATAAATTTTTGGTCATTATAAATTAGTCAGCTTGTGATATTCTGTTTTAGCAGCACTAAACAGGCCGGGACAAGGGCCTTGTTCTTCTTCTAAACCGGGCCCAGAATGACGCCGAGTGTCTGTTAAGTTCTTAGATGCTCTTTGTGTCACATTCTCTGGTGGTTTATTTCTTCTCATCAGCCACATAGGCAGCTGGGTCTACCTCACAGGGTGCTGCTATGCCGACTTTCCTATCTTCCGATAAAATTTCTGAGCAGTACTCTATCAGAAAGAGCAGCGGGATTCTACCAGAGACAGTTCCTTCACCAGCGAATTTTCCAGTTCACAAATGCTGAGAGTTTCAACACTATTACAACTATATAGTTCAATGCAATTTAAAACCCATTTTTTAAAATCATGTAGTGGATTTACCTCTAGCATACAGATCTGATTTTCTGTGTGTTGAGATGCCACCTAGTGGGCAATATGGAGTGTGCAGGAAAACAAAAAACAAAAAACAAAACCACAGCTGATCATGTAGGTGTGATCTGTCATACAGCATCTCCTTCCAGTAACTTAAAATCCAAGTGACAAATCTTAACCAGTAGAATAATCTACATTGAAAAGGTGACATTATTTACTCGGCATGAGTTGTGCTTGAAGGGAATTGAAATTTGGAATTATCTTTAAATATTGTGCGAAGGGAGAGTTAAAAGAATATCTGAACACACATCAAAGGCATGGATTTTGAGTTATCGTGGGTATCATTGGAAAGAGAAATTGATGAGAAAAAGTAGCTTGTTTTATCTTAAGTGATTATGATTTGAAGTAAATAGAAAACCAAGCTTTGAGAATTCAAAGCACACAGCAGTTTCGTTTGTTTGTTTTTGTTTTTGTGAGACAGGATTTCTGTGTAGTCCTGGCTGTCCTGGAACTAACTCTGTAGACCAGGCTGGCCTCGAACTCACAGAGATCTGCCTGGCTCTGCCTCCTGAGTGCTGACATTAAAGGTGTGCGCCACCACCACCCAGCTCCAGACTGCAATTTTAAAGATATGTTCTGCTTCAAACTTCTTTCAGTTTTGGGCAAATGAAATGTGCAGTAAAATCTGACCTTCCAAAGCTGTTTTCCAACTCTCCTCCATGAGCCAAGTGGCTGGGGACCGAGGCTTACTCACGAACCATGCTGCAGAGGCCCTGCCCCAGGAAGCAGAGAGGAACCACCTCAGGATGCTTTGCTCTGGCTGTTCCTCTCTCTGACTCTTGTTTTCTGCTGCCAAAGCCTAACAGTATTTTGCTACAGTTAGAGAATTCTGCTATGGGGGATGGGCGCCCCCTGCCCAGACTTCACAGAGGCTCAGCACTGTTAGGAGATCCAGCACACCTCTGGAAATAAACTTAACACAACAGTTTGATCTAGAAATCTTACAGGCGCTCTCTCTCTCTCTCTCTCTCTCTCTCTCTCTCTCTCTCTCTCTCTCTGTTTCTCTCTCTCCCTACCTCTTCCTCTTCCGTCTCCCACCTCTTCCTCTTTCTCTCTGCTCTAAGATAATTTTTGGACTCACCTGTAACCGGCTAGAGAATAGATAATTCTCTATGAAGGAGTCCGATCATTTCTCACAAAGCCCCAGTACACAATCCTGTACAAAACAAACCAACAAATTGAACCGGGAACAACAGAATGGTGTCTACCGATCCTGATTCTGATCCTGATTCCGAGGATTCCCTAGGGTTGATTCAAAAGGAAGAGGTGGTAGGGACTGAGCTGAGTTTGCAGTTTTGTTTATGGCAGTAAGTGCATTGAACTCTCAGTCTCTCTCTCTCTCTCTCTCTCTCTCTCTCTCCTTTAGCTTTCATGGCACCCTTGGACAAATATCATCAAGACTCCCAAAATATCTGACAAAACTGGAGAGCAACTTGGCTTTAGTAAAACGGAGTTAATAATGACAGTTTAGGTGTGCCACTTCTTACATATATAAACTACTTTTGAAGTTCTTTTAGCTGTAAGGATTCAGCAGCACAATGTATATAAAAAAAGCTACATGCAAATGAAAATGTACAGGCAATACAACAGTACTGCAAACTATTGGACAATTTACTAGAGGTTGATGCAATATTAGGACAGTTCAGAAGGAATAGGAGAGGGAGAAGGGAATGAAGGAGGGAGGGAGAGAGAGAAGAAGGAAGGAGAAATCGAGCTGCTAGTTGTATTAATCTACTAAGACATACAGTGAAGTGTGAGGTATGGCATATGAGGTTTCATCTAAGGAGGCACCAGTTGGAATCCCACTATTACTACTTTCTATTGGTAGGAATTTGAGCAGCGATTCCAAGCTCATCTTCTTCATCTGTGACTGGGTCAGGATCTCTGGAAGTACTACCATAATGTAATAGACAAAGCATCACAATGCCTGGCATATAATGAGTTTTTAATGAGTTCAGGCACCTCCTTTTAGTAGGACTTTTATGATGTTTATATTAAACTTATTTGAATTTCTCTTGCTCTGAAAGACACATGGTATGTAATACAAATGAAAGAGGTTTTAAAGAAAAATTCCAGGTGATATATTATGAAGTTATATTGTCCAAGGACTGAGTGAGAAGGTTACAACCTTAGAGAAAGGCTGAATTCCACTTTGATAGACAGACCTCTCATTTGGAAGAAGGGTTAAGCTTGTTCCCTGCAGCTCTAAATGCAGAACTAGCCTGCTTTGATGAACATAAGCCATGGTCACGTGCTTTTCCAGTCAGTGTGAGGAACAATACCCCTCAGAACTGTCAGAAGGTAAAACAGCTGTTGTGGGAGGGTGATAAATTTCTGGACATACTTAAATCTGGATGAAATGTGGCCACAGTGTTCACTTTGGTGAGGAGTCGGTACATTTTCCTCATTCGCTATACAGCTGGGTTGAATAAGTGTTCTGTGTTCCCTCAGTCTTGAGACTGTTTGATTCTAGAAAAAAGAGGACAAAGAAAGGAGTTCTAGAAGAAAGAAATGCAAGTACAGTCAACCTTGTTTCCTTCTTCTTTACTTTTCCTATTGGGTGGAATGGTGTTTACACTAGCCCACCACCACCTCTCAGATTCACTCAAGAGAAACTCTTTTCTAGCTCTTATAATATGTGATGTAGTCATAACACCTAAGAGCATGCAGTTTGAAGTAAAACAACACCCCCTGGAAAGCATCACAGGTTAGATCCCCTGGAAAGCATCACAGGTTAGATCCCCTGGAAAGTACTACAGGTTAGATCCCCCTGGAAAGCATTACAAGTTAGACCCCCCCCCCCCAAAGCATCAAAGGTTAGATAAGCAGAGAGGAACATTTACGTGTTTTGGCCAACAGCTTCCATTTTCCTTCTTTGTGGTACCCCAGTTCCCTCTTGAATCTGTGATCGAGATGGAAGGAAACCTCAGATATTCTTTTATAGATCTTTCATTTCCCTGTCCCCTAAGACATCTGGGTTTTGAGCATGTAAACAGCCTGGCTAATAAGGTATGATTTCTTAGACTCTGAATGTTAGACCAATGACCTAGGAACAAAGGGAATTGTAGGAAGCCATTAATTCACCTGACTAGTTGTCTGGGGTGCCCTAGGGTTCTAAGTCTCCTGCCTTCTGCTCTCTGGGCTTCTTGTTTAAATCCCACACCTTTCCATTGGTCCTTAATTATTTGAGTTTCCTCCTCCCTTTCATGAGATTGTCTGGATGCTTATGTTGTCAATAATAAAAGTGTACCTGTAAACCAAGAATACTTATGGAAATAGCAATGTGAGTTGGAATGGTAGATATCTTGAAATGCTATAAATGGCCTGCAAACCATAAAATTCCAATGATTAGAGATTATTGATGTCACACCATGCTGGATTAGGCATCATCTCCTGGCAGAATTTCTAAAATGACAAAAGGGTAGTAGACTTGACGTAATTGATTCAGCTGTTAGGCTAAGCGCTTTATGTACACTACATTTGGTTCTCACAAGCCATCTAAGGTAAATACTAAGATTTCAGTACTCATCTGTAGCTAAGGAAATGGATTCTGACAATAGCTTGCTCAGGGTAAGTGAGGAAGTACCAGTATCCACGTTCAGAACCTGTCTGGGTCACATGCACTCTGCTATGTTGTTACTTAGTCCACTGTAATTGATTACACATCGTGGACACTTCTTTCATATTTCTCCAAGTAATGAAATAGCCATGATAAGTTTAATGATTACAAGATTTAAAAATGCCTGTGAATGCACAAATGATGAGTGTACTTGGAAAGACTTCAAGCTGGCTTGTTTACAGAGCAGCTCTAGTATATATATGATGTTAATGTGTTAACATCAGGGCACCTGGTTTCCTCTTCTCTTGGGCACACAGAGCATGGATGCAGGCTTGATACTCAGCTGGGTCTTTCTAGTTTGCTAAATGTCTACAGGACTGAGTGCCCTCTGAGCTCCCCACAATTCCATGGCTTACACTGAAAATGCCTACCTCATCTGTCATCAACACTCAAATGGCTGCAGGGATTTTTTTCATTTCCACTTTATTTTCCCCTCTCTTTCCAGTATTTACCTCCCACATCTGGAATCAATTTTGACCGGGAGCAAAGACATAAGCAGACAGGCTCCTCCCACAGCAGCCTTTCTCCCAAGGAGAGAGAAGAATACAGAATATTGTGTATGCGGCAGACATTCTCTTTGAGAGGAAACTGGCCACAGAGACAGATTCTGCTCTCCAAATGGCTAATTTGTCTTTCTGAGTTTAAGGGAATTATCTATCTAACATTTTTGTCGTTACAGCCTAGAAAACATTTTTAAAATGAGATTTATTTGTGTGGTAAATGGTGAGAAGCCATTAAAAATACCCAGCTTATTATCCTTTAACACCTCTGCATAGAAGATTTTAGAGTTAGTCTTAGAAAAGCCTTGCAGGCTTTCATGTGTCTCTACCACAGTGCCTATGACTTGTTGTCTGATACCCACCCCATATACAGAGACAAGAGCACTAGTCAGCCAATCACAGTGAACCTGAGGATAGCCATCATTTAAACAGTGGGTTTTAGGTCTGGGAGAGGGTTTTCTGTTTGCCTCTGTTGATTTTCCCCCTTGGTGGGACTGGGGCTGACTTCATAGTCTTCTAAAATTGCTGTCAGGAGACAACTTCCATGTCAATGTAAGGCAAAGATAGCTAATTTAGACATTGATATGAAAAGTTGATTTCAGTAAAATAAACCTCATACAGCTGTATTTAACTTTTCTTTGAGATTATCTTCACCAAAAAAAATTCTCTCCAAATTGGTAATAAAAGCTTCAAGTCTAAGCCCCCGAGGAAATATGCATATAAATATATAAAGATATATAAAGAACTCAATCTCTTAACTACATAAACTGCATCATTCTGATAAGACAGCAATTCTGTCCTTTGTTTTAAGTCAAAAGGGTGGTGTGTGTGTGTGTGTGTGTGTGTGTGTGTGTGTGTGTGTGTGTGTG
>CABHPR010148682.1:44348-58511 GCA_902168415.1 Peromyscus melanophrys
GTTCTGGATCTCGCTCTGTAGACCAGGCTGGCCTTGAACTCATAGAGATCCACCTGGTTCTGCCTCCCGAGTGCTGGGATTAAAGGTGTGTGCCACCGCCGCCTGGCGTGTCATTTCTATAGGTTTGGAAGTGGCTTGCAGTGCACTTCCTGTTTATTCAAGTAATATTATATCCTTCTGGGTTCTTTGATGAAGTTCAAGACTAAATAGTTAGAGTTACAGTTTTCCTTAGTTATGATAGAAGGTAAATTAGGTACAAAAGTTTGGACTCACCAAGATAGAATAGATAATAGATTGATTTCTCTGAATTTGATAAATACAAATGGGCTGGATATTATAAATGTAATCCTTACTTAATAATTGTTCTTGTTGTATATAGCTTTACTATGTTAAAGTTAAAATCCTTTCTTTTTATTTAGACAAAAAGTGGGAAATGCTGACGAATAATATTTTAACTGGGCAAAGATATGTTACATTTGTTTATGCTGCAGAATATTACTTTAACTGTGTAAAGGTGTGTTACTTTTATTTATGTTGCATTTGCTTAATGATGTAAGGATGTGTTTAATTATGTAAAGATGTGTTGCATCTGTTTCAACTTGCCTGCCCAAGGAACCAGGTTGGTCTAATAAAAAGCTAAAGACCAGTAACTAGGCAGGAGAGGGATAGGTGGGGCTGCCAAGCAGGCAGAGAAAATAAATAGGAGGAGAAATCTAGAAAGAGGAAAGAAAAGAAGAACAGGAGAAGAATGAGGAGACAATGAGAGAGATGCCCAGGGCATGAAACCAGGCAGCCATCAGCCAAACATACAGACAGTAAGAAAAGAAGAAAAGGTGGAAAGCCCCAAGGCAAAAGGTAGATAAAGAGAAATAGGTTAATTTAAATTAAAAGAGCTAACTAGAAACGAGCAAGCCTAAGCTAGGCCAAGCATTCAAAACTAATAATAAATCTCCATGTCATGATTTGGGAACTGGTTGGTGGCTAAAAAGAAAAAGTCTGGTATAACAAGTTGTGATAAAAAGTGGTTTAAGTATAAAACTTTGGACTCACTAAGATAGGATACACAATACAGGACTTTTGCTGAATTTGCCAAATGCAAATGGACTGGATACTGTGAAGTAATTCTTACCTGATAATTGTTCTTATTGTATATAGTTTTACTATATTATAGTTAAAACCTTTTCATTTCAATTATACAAAAAAGGGGAAAATGTTGCAGAATATTTAAGTACACTGTAAAGATGTGTCTCTGTCTAAGGTGACTTCTGATTGGTTTAATAAAGAGCTGAATGGCCAATAGCTAGGCAGGAGAGAATATGCCTGATTTCTGGGGAGAAATAAGAAGGGGAGGAGGAATCAAGTTATGCAGATTTTTGCCAGCAGACTTGGAGAAAGTCAAATGAGCCATGCTGAAAACATGTAAACTGCATGGCAGAATGTAGATTAATGAAACAGATCAATTTAAGTTATAAGAGCTAGTTAAGAAAAAGCCTAAGCTAAGACCAAGCTTTCATAATTAATAAGAAGTCTCTGTGTCATTATTTGTGAACTGGCAACCCAAAGAAAAATCTGACTACACCCAGTATTCTCTTTTAGGGTCCCATCTTGACATTTCCTCCTACCAGGACCTGTACTAAGACACAAATCTTAAAGGTTCCTTCATCTTCCACCACTGTATAGGGAGTGAACCTTTAACACATGAGCTTTTAGCAGATACTTCCAACTATACCACTTACCTGTTTGTTAGCTGCTCTTTCAACTGAACTTATGCTTTCATTAAAATAGTAATGTCGTAGAGAGCTAAGAGTATGTTTGGTCCAGTACTATACACTACTATAGCCTCAGCACCTAAAGTAGTGCTGGCATGTCAAATGAATTTCATGAATATGAGCTAAGCTATGGAAATTTCCTTTGCTTTAGGGTAGACAGACTATTTGCTTCTCAAATTACAATTCTACCAGATACTGGCACTTAAAATTTTTTTTTGGTACGTTTTTGTTTGTTTGCTAATTTACAACCACAGAATCTACTTTTCCCTTCACTGTTGAGAATCACAAGGCTCCACCTTCCCAATTTGTGTGTCAGGTAATTTATACCCACTATACCCATAGCTGTGTGGTAGCTGTGAGAAGGCTGAAGCTGTACATGTAAATAAAGAAAGCACACACGTAGCTGGAGTTATTGCCAGTCCTGCCCGGGCCTGCAGCCACTCAGACCCAAATAAACACACAGACGCTTATATCATTTAAACTGTTTGGCCTAATGGCTCAGGCTTCTTGCTATCTAGTTCTGATATCTTAAATTAACCCATTTCTATTAATCTATAAGTTGCCACTGGCTTGTGGCTTACTGGTACTTTACATCTTGCTTCTCATGGCGGAAGCTGGCAGTGTCTCCTGACTTCCACTTCCCAGAATTCTCCTCTCTGCTTATCTCACCTATACTCTACTTCCTGTCTGGCTACGGGCCAATCAGCACTTTATTTATCAATCAGTCAGAGCAACACATTCACAGCATACAGAAAGACATCCCCAGCACACACAATTTTGATGCATTGATAATCCAGCAGCAGTAACAGCTCACTAAGGGAAAACCAAATCATAGCCTTCTGGTCAAGAGAAGGAAATCTTTGGCATGCTAGAAACCTAATGGGGGGCTCATCATTTACCAGGCCAAGGGACCATCCCTTAGAGAGGCATCCCACTTTAAACCATGTTAAAGAGCTGGATGGAATAATTATTCCTTTACGAAGATACTGTAATCTTCCTTCCTCAGGTGGAGTAGCTTTATAAGTTTGTAAACTTTTCTGAATTACTCAGAAAAACATAGCTTTTCCTTTTCTTCTATCTCTCTTCTAAGGATGCTTTTCCTAACACTTTGGCCATCCCTAAATCTTCCAGCTTCCCTCTTTCTCTCCTCCCCATCATCTGACTGCTTATTGGCCAAGCAGCTGACATCCAGGCTAATCTAATTCAAACAGGGCAGCTGCTGAGACTTACAGTTTGCCTGTCTTGGGTTTTTCTTTTAAAAATGCTAAGACAGGCAGATCTCTGTGAGTTCAAGGTCAGCCTGGTCTACAGAGTGGGTCCCAGGACAGCCAGAAATACACACAGAGAAACCCTGTCTGAAAAAAATGCTAATAACATTGTCCTCAAGTTTCTGTTTGAGTCCATCCTTAAATTCTTTTAATGAGAGTAAGAATCCCAAGAGGGGACATTAATATTCTCCATATCATCTGATGACCACAAAGAGACTCCCTAAATTTTCTGGTAGCAATAAGGCCTCTGGTATAGTGGTTCTTCACTTCCTGTCACTGAACACATCCGCTTCCTGCATTAAAATTCTGATAAGATAAAAAAGGCTTATGTTCAACCTGTGGTTTGTGAGAGGCATGTTTAGTGTAGTTCTATTGTAGAACATTTGCATATACCAAGCCCTGGGCTCAATTCCCAGCAGGGGAGGGAGATCTGGACTTTCTTTTCCTCACTACAATTATTAGTAATAATTCTGAATCCATATGAACTAGAATGGCAGACCCATCTTTGGCAAAAGGATTATTCTGAGAAATTAGACATGGAGAACAGGGAGACATGAGGAAGTCCTGAAGTCAGGATTAAAGTTACCTTTTTCATAAGGGAATTGACACCTGCAAAAGAAATTTCCTGTATGTGTTTCCCTCTCTGGAACAGGAAGAGAAGGGTGTCCAATGGTAGGAGGCTAGCTCTGACCTGTTGAAGGGTTCTTGGAGGAGGAGTGAGGAATGAGGAAGTATTAGAAATGTAGACAGAGACAACGATTAAGACAGAGACACAAGATAGCTTCAGGAGGGCCCTGGGTCAATACCCAGCTGCCTGGACTTTAATCATGATGAGCTTTTTATATCAGCAAGAGGAGAAGCAAAAGACCTCCTCCCCCTTAGAAGGTTGAGGTGTAAAGTATCAACAAGTGTAGACCCTTCAAAACACCTGGTAACCACACCTTTGGCCAAATCATCCCATCATGCAGCCCTACTGGGTAGAGCAAGCTCAGACTTTCTGACTAGGGAGCCTCTGTGGGCCCCCACATCCAATATTTCTATTTGTTTGTTGTTTGCTTTGGAGGGGTGTTGGGATGCAGCTGATTTTGAATATCGGTCTCAGGTGACCTCCTGCCTCTGCCTACAGTGTTCCAAGATGGCAGCTCCAGGCACTGTGATAGGAGCTCCATAGATTTTTCACAATGGAGATGACACAATTTAAAACTGAATGACTTTATCTCCCCTTCATTGGTCTCTCCTTAGTTCTTTCCTTTTCAGGTGAAGAGAAGATTTAAGCCTGTACTTGGCTCTCCCTTTGAGAATTACACATTCTTTGGTTATCTCCCTTTTAGACTCAAGGGCTCCATGCTAGTAATGTACATGTTTTCCTTTTATCTGTTGTTTGTCACAAAAGTCAGTCCTAGCTAAGAACCAAAAAGATACAGAAAAATCATTTTCTTCTCTCCAGTATACATGCAAGATTTTGAATACTGTTTGTCATTAAAAAAAAAAAGACTTAAAGGTGCTTTTCTATACTTTTTCTGATCCAATGCTAAAAGCTTTGGATTAGAGGAAAACAAGCATGTCTTACAGTTATGAAGAAACAGAGTAGGCTACTTAGCTTGTCATTTGGTGTTCAACAGGTTTAATGAGCACCTACTCTATTCCAGACTCCTTGCTGGGCTCTGAGAACAAAGAAAACAGACAGAGTAGCCATGCAAGTCATCGTGCACTCTGATTCCAGGGCTTTTAACTAACCTGAGAACTCTAGCCATGGACAGTGGTGTTGACCCACAACCCATAATACTTTTCCATGTAAACATTTCACAGTTCTAAAAGATTTCTAAGTGATAATTTAAAAGGAGCCAGGAGGTGCTTTATCCATGATTTCTCGTCCATAGAAAGTCCAGTAATTATAAACCTGACTTGAAAGTTACTTCGGTGTTTTGCCAGCATTACTAACACACAGAAAGAGAAACGAAATACAAAGGGAGTTAGGGAGAGATACTTGTGGTTCCCAAAACAAGATGTCCCATTTTCTCCAGGCAGAGAGCGATGCTTACCACACAGGCTGAGGAAGTCCTCAGCCACTCATTCTTCTGAATATTGTTCTCCTGATAAACATCATGTTTCCCTTCTGTCTGGAAGAATGGCCAGGAAAATGGCCTCCAAATTGTGAAGAATGTCAACCTAATTATCTTTTCTTCCTTCTAGGTAATAAGGTTTTCTTCAAGGAATGCTTCCAAATTAACAGCACGATTTGAAGAAGCTAGCATTTCCTCCTCTTCCCCACATGCAAAAATTGTGCCTAAAGATGCTAAAATACCATCATGATTTATGAATAATTTTGTATACAACAAGATAACATATAATTGTAATCTATATAACTATTCAAGTTGGTATTTGCCCCATCTGAAATGTATCTGGGAATCTGCTGTTTGAGAGATACAGAACATAATTGTCTCAAACATCAAAGATTATGGAAATCAGAAACCTTTTGTTATCAGGATCTCTGTGCTTGGAAAGTCTTTCAGGTGGTTCCTTGGACCCAGTGAAAGGATATTTTAAAAGCAATACATTTTCCACAGGTGCATTTCCTGAGATCATGGCTTTTCAAAGTCCTTTTTTTTTTTTTTTTTTTTTTTTTTTTTTTTTTTTTCCGAGACAGGGTTTCTCTGTGTAGCTTTGAGCCTTTCCTGGAACTCACTTGGTAGCCCAGGCTGGCCTCGAACTCACAGAGATCCGCCTGGCTCTGCCTCCCAAGTGCTGGGACTTTTCAAAGTTCTTAAAGGAGTATATGAAATGGCTTAAAAAGTGCTTTCAGTGGCCTGTTGATGTTTTAAATACTGCTCATTTATTTGTAAGATTTCACATAACTTTTTGTTGTTGTATTTTCTTAGACTTGGTACTTGAAACCAAAATGTATAGTCGACAGAGATGTATTTTAAGAATGTAACACTTGTAGTTTATGCCGTGATTATTCACTGTGTTTGCACAGTTCTGAGAAGTGGTTCTTGCCTCTGAGAAGCAGGAAGGACCATATGGCGTAACACTACTTTAACTGGACTCAGGATTGTAGTTGTTGAGCAGGTAACAGAATGAAGTTCTGTAAAGCAGGTGGATCCTCTCCATTCCCATCAGGGCTTTCATTGTCAGGCTCAGCTCAAGGGTAGAAGATGACAGAACCATCCCTTCCCAGTACACTGGGGTAGAGCTGATAAGTTTTGCAAGAGATTTTGTGGGTAGAGCCTGAGTCCCAGTAAATAAAGCCAAGGGTTTGCACTCTCTCATTGCCTGCTGTCTGATTAGCGATACAAAAGATTCATTCAGTATACATGCCTTTGCTTTTCTAACAGTCAACTCTATAGACTGAAAAGCCTGGGAATATTTGTAGGTAGGATCTCACCCAAATGAAATGTTTCTGTGGCTAAAATCACTCTCAATTACGACCTGAATGTATGGATATACTGTGGCCGATCTGTCAATGTTGTTGATTCTTCAAAATATGGCTGTGAGAAATTCATTTAATTTGAAAGTAAATTTTAAGATCAAAAATTTTGGATAAATAGCAGCTTTCCTTTCTATAAGTAAATTCGTCTACCTTTAGGGAATATTCATCCATCTAAGTAATTGGTCCCTGTCAGTTTTCACCCAGAAGCAGGCAGGCACAGCTTTCTTCCCTGTAAGGTGAAGAGGAAACAAAATATCTCTCTCTATATATGCACGCACACACACACATATACGTTTATTTATATACATGAATATATACATGAAGTTCAGTAAAAGTTGCTATTTAAAAATCTTATCAGACTAGGAACATTAAAGCTTGATAAGGTTTGTAAAATTTATAGGGGCGGCTGCTTCAAGGCCCGATGTGAGTTATGAAATCTAATTTTGTTTTCATAGCTCTGTGATAAAATTTTGTCAATGTTATAAAAAGGGTCTTTGCTAGGACTGACCGGAAACCTGAACTATCTGGCCAGGCAATAAAAACACATTCCTTAACTGCAAAGTGTCAGACAAGCGAGGCTTGACTGCAATTGATCGATAAGTCTTCCTTTTACAGTTGAGTGCATTCACTTTGCCTCATAGGATAATAGGTCTTTTTTTTTTTTAATGGTTTTTCCATTAATATCAGACTCTGGCATTAGTGAGAAACAAGAAAGACATAAAAACATAAAAAAGAAAGAGGGGCCGGGCCACCAGGATGCTTAATGGTAGGGTACTTTATTCAGGCAAAGTGCTTGGGAGGGGGACATGGAATTTTTGTTACTATTGTGGGTTGAATTGTGTCCCCTTCAGAATCCACATGCTGATGGCCTGACTCTCAACACCTCAGAAGGTTACCTGACTTGGAAAAGGGGCCCCTGCCAACATAATTAGTGAAGCTGAGGCTACACTAGAGTATGCTGGGCCCCTGCTTGCCAGCATAACCAGGGTCCTCACCAAAGTGGGAAAACTTAGACCCTGGCATTTAAAATCGAGATGAGAGAGATCAGGGTGCTATTTTAAGAGACAAGGAATAGCAAAGGTTGTCAGTTGTTTTAATTTATTTTGTTGATAAAGCAAAACGCCTTGAATTGGGTACCTTAAAAGCCACAGAAACTACTTTCTCAAATTTCTGGAAGCTGGGAGGTTTGTATCCACAGTGACAGA
Source organism: Peromyscus melanophrys (assembly GCA_902168415.1). Classification (NCBI taxonomy): domain Eukaryota; kingdom Metazoa; phylum Chordata; class Mammalia; order Rodentia; family Cricetidae; genus Peromyscus; species Peromyscus melanophrys. Next base: position 52,021 of record CABHPR010148682.1, read on the forward strand.
AGAATTCACCTGGTGAGGGAGGGTCTGCCCTCCAGTTCACAGGTGGCTTTGTTTGTTAGGCCCTCACAGAGTGCATGGGGGAAGGCCACTCCCTGAAACCTCTTTTATAAGGGCAGTCATCCCATTCAGAAGAGTTCTTCCCGAGGGATATAAACCCCAAAGGCCCCACTACTTAACAGGATCACAGTGGTGATCTTGGGAGAAGCCACAAACATTCAGACCATAAGATCGGGGGCACTGAGAAAGCAGGGAGAGACAGGGAACAGGTTCTTAGTCCTCAGAGGGAATCGGCCTGGCTCATACCTTTTCTTTGGAATTCTGGTTTGCAGAATTGTGAGACAATTGTAAGATAATTGTGAGGCAATACATTGTCAAGGTGGATTAACCTATGTTGTGGCAACTGCTGTGACCAAAACATGTCATGCAAAATTCATGTGCCGGCAACTTAATCCCCCCCATAGCATTAGGAGGTGGGATGTGGGGGAAGAATGTAGGTCACAGGATCTCTACTCTCATAACTAGGTGAGGGCAGCTACAAAAACCGATTGGAGCAGAAAGTTGATGCTCCCTTACTCCCCAGGCTCACACCCCATAAAGACAAAGTGGAATGCAGATGAATTCATCTTGATCTTGGACATCCCAGCCTCCAGGACTGTGCGAAATAAATGGACGTGTTTTATTAATCGCGCAGCCTCGGGTATTCTGTTATAGCAGCCAAGTGTGGACCTCAGTCCAGGGTTCTTTCTCTCACTAAAGCCATTTGTAGTCCTTGGCTAGCACACAGGCAAGTCATAACTTCATTTTGTGGTCCTCTGACTATTTAGGCTGGGCTTCTAAGGCAGATCTAGTGACCCTCTGAAGAAAGGCTTTACAGAGAGAGGAGGGAGAGAGAGAGACTTTAAGAACTCCTGGGAACTATTGCTGCCCCAACTCTTGCTTCCTCTTTGCATCTCACGGCTGTATCCGAACCAGACTTCTAAAGGCAGATCGAATTGAGAAAGGCAGCAGCATTGCAGACAGACCCTCAGCCAGTGAGGATCAAGTTGAGTGCTCTCTTGAACCCCAGACCAGTGTTCCTTTCCATCTATGAAGTGTCTCAGACAGCAACAAATGTCAGCTCAGAAACAGGAGAGCCATAATAGATCCGAGAACATGAGAACTCTTCCCAGAATTAACCTTGACCATCGAAGAAATACGTGTCTTGGCGCCATCAACTCCTTTCTAAATCTGTGATTTGTAGAGCAAGACAGGAGAGGATGGATTTTAAAAAATGACACCGTGACTGCAGTTTATGGAAGGGATGGGGACACACGGGTCCTCCCTCATGTTTACCCCTTTGAAGGGTGCCTTCTGAAGAGGTGCATGGCAATTTCAGGGCAACCAAGAATGTAAGGAACAGATACTCTGTTTCGGAAATCTCCCCATTTGGCTGACTCCCATTTACATGCTGTTTCTAGCAGCAGAGATCAGTCTGGGTCACTCAGCACTCCTGAGTAAATATGCTGAAAATGATTACTATTTCAGACAAATGTTTAACTGTTCTCAGATTATCTATAACACCGCAGGCCAAAGTTGCAGCAATCTAACCTGGGAGCGAGTTTATGTTACCTAGTGATTTATGGAATGAGAATTCTGGGTGCTCTGTGGGACTAATTTAATACGAAACATTCAGATGTCTGTCTTATATTGCCATTCATCTTTCCTTAGCCTGCCTGCACCAGGGGGCATGTGGTTCAGAGAGCAGCTTCTCCAGTCTCCACCACAAATCATCACGCTTGTGAAAGGGAGTGACATGTCCTCCCTGCCAAGTCAGGCTGCTTGGGAAAAGAATCTACATGGGCTCTGATGGGAGCCGTGTGTTTTCCACTCTCTCAGGCCTGTGTTGGGAGTGTTTTGAATAGTACAGTTGGTAAAGAAGGGATCATAAGCAATGTTGGTTTGGTTTGCCTTCAAGAAATATAGTCAATCTACCATGTCTTATCAACAAGAGTTGACTTGTTTTATTATGGCAATGTGGTCTTCTACGGACTGACATGATAATGCATGTGAGGAGAAGACAGTTTCATGGAAACCTAAATTTTCATTCAATATATTATCCATATTAAAAACAGACATTTCAGGGCATGGTAAAACAATAAGATGAAAAGCTTTTTGGTCAAAAAGTTACCATAAATCTCACATTCATTCAACGAATGTTCATCCTATGTTGTAAGGAATATCCACAGCTGGGTGATGGTGGCACCTGCCTTTAATCCTGGCACTCGGGAGGCAGAGGCAGAGGCAGGTAGATCTCTGTGAGTCCGAGGCCAGCATGTTCTACAAAGAGAGTTCCAGGGCAGCCAGGGCTGTTACACAGAGAAACCCTGTCTCAAAAAGACAAAACAAAACAAGGATATTCAGGCCCTATGAACACAGATCTGAATAAAGCTGGCCTTACTGTAAAGGAATTTGCAGGTTGGGGGAAGAAAACTTACACCTACTGTGGTAAAGGGAGTCCCCAGCCCTATCATGTCAGAGGAGTGGTCAAGGAAGATGACCTGAGATAGCCGCAGGAAGATAATGTGAACAGGGACAGAATAAGAGAGAATGTGCCATGTGGGGACAGTGAGGAAGGTTAGGATGTGGGGAACACAGAACTCTGTGAGCGAAGGACTAAAGCCAAGATTGCTGATCCAAGGATGCAGCACCTGCAAGTGTCCATGGGGGAGTTTGTTTTTCAGTTAGTGGACAAGAGTTACTGAAGGACTTAGAGTAAGCTAGGGACATATGTGATTTCCATTCTAGAAAGATGAGCCCATTACTACATTGGTAACGAAACGGACGCAGAATTAAGTTGATTCCTGATGACTCACTGTTAGACCTGTAGATGAACAGATCACTCAGCCCTCATCAGAGAAGCGTCTTTTTGTAGTAGACGGTGACTATCACAAAAACCCACACTGGTCAACTCAATGTGCAGAGAATAAGAGACTGAGGAGCGATTAGCCCTAAAGGCTACCTTTATATCACACCCCTCCCTTCAAGGCTCAGGGATTGTCACAGAAGTGGAGGCGGAAAGATTGTAAAAGCCAGAGGAAGTGGAAGACCATAGTGCAGCAGTGTTTTCTGCAGGCGACAGGGCAGTTGCATATATGGATTGACAGTAACTGTAACTACATGCACAAGAATTGACAGTAACTGTAACTACATGCACAGGATGCACGCAAGATCAAGCCAGACAAAGTCCCAGCATGGTGGCAGCAGATGGCCAAGAAGTCCCCATCCTAATTGAGGAACTGTTGGCAACTGGTAGCTGCTGGGAGGAAAGCCCATTTTCTTCAGGGATGTGGCCCCCAGAGGCTGTTCGTGCTCCAGCAGGTAGCACTATATCCATGTATATACTGGCAGCAACAATAAATGGACTCTGCAGAAAACGACAGCAATGACAAAGGAAAGGAGGAGAGAGGGGAAGAAGACAGAGGAGGAGAAGAATACATACATTTGGTGAGGAATAGTGGTAGTATGAATGGAGAAGGAATGGAACAGGAGGGAAAGGAGAGTGGACGTGATCAAAATCCATTATATGTGTGTATAAAATTCTCAACTCTTGGAAAAGAAACTCGAGAGGAGAAAGGCTAGGGGCAGAATGTGTGTAATGGTGAGGTACAAAATGTTGGTTTCATCCCAGTGACTGATGGCTGGCCTGAAGATAGTGAAAGTAAGTAATTTCACAGCCAAAAGAACCCCAGAAGTTCCGTTTTAATCATAAGAAAAGTTTCAGGTAGATGCAGGTAGAAATCAACCTCCGTTGTGGACTCATTTCCTGAGTCAGACAGAGGACTCAGTATGTGGCTCCCTATTGAGGCTGTTAGGCACGGCCATTGCAATTTGCATAAACTTCTCAGACACATAGCTGCAGTTACATGCACAGATGTGGAGCATATAAACTTCTCATGTGAACTATGCATTACCTAGCAGTGCTTCTCCATGGACGTCCTGGGGCCTGAGAAGGGGTTATCCTCAGTGGGTAAAAGGCTAGCCTAGAATGCATGAGATCACATGTCAAAGAAAAACAAACAAAAGCTAACAGAAACAATAGAGTACTGGGGTGGCCATGGAATGCAGCCATGGGCTCCTCTTGAACAGAGATTTCCAAGAGGCTTGAATTCTGGGCGCTGCTGTGTTTCTTCACGGCCCTGATCATCCTGGCAGAACTCCATCATGAAAAAGAGATGGGGTGTCTTGGTATCCTTAACGTCTACAACAGCTTCCCTATTAGTTGCCTTTATTAGTCACTAGAGCTACCAATTTCATGTTGTTTGTGTACTGAAGTGACCAAACCTTGTGTATATTGTGTGCGTTGACCAAGACAGAGGTATTCGCCTGTATCTCACACATTCTTCCTACTTCTGAAAATGTGGCCACTCGCCGGCGGTGGTGCACACCTTTAATCCCAGCACTCCGGAGGCAGAGCCAGGTGGATCTCTTTGAGTTCGAGGCTAGCCTGGTCTACAGAGTGAGATCCAGCAGAGCCAGGGCTGCACAGAGAAACCCTGTCTTGAAACTCCTCGCCCCCAAAATGTAAATGTAGCCACTGGAAAATTTTCAGTGACTTGTAGCTAGCTCCCTTTCTGATCCTACTAGACAACCACATCTTTTATCTTCCTTCACACTCCTACGGCTTGGGTAAGTGTTCCCTCAAGGACCATGTGCTAAAGGTCTGGTGCTCAGTGTGGGCATTATTGGGAGATGATGCAACCTTTCGGAGGTGAATCCTACTAGAAGGAAGTGAGGTCACTGGGGGTCATCGCAGGGGATATTAGGACTTTGCTCTCTTCTGTCTCTGTTTTTGCTTCCCACATGCCATGCGGTGAGCAACTTTGCTTTACCGTGTGTTCTCTCTGTGGTGCCTGTTGTGCCACAGACCCAAGGGCAACAGCTCCAAGTGACCTTGGGTTTACACTGCCAAAACTGTGAGCCAAAATAAACTTCTATCTTCTAACTGAAACGGACCAGGTAGTTTTCGGTAACAATGCAATGCTAACGCGAGTCTTTTGAGCATGTCGGGCTCTTTCCTGACTATTACCTCTGTTTAAGAATGTCATTTCCTTACAGGAGGCTTTCTGTCACACATTAAGTAACTCAACCCTCATTTGCTCTCTAATTATTTTCTGACTCATTTTGACTTAAGACAATTTTTGGTCATTTTATTTATTGCACATAACTATTTTCTGGAGTTGCAGAGCTTCTGAGTGCCTCCTACCAATATATACCATGTGCTTTGTGGGGAAATCCCAGGTGCCATATTCACCTTTGCATGCTCAGTACTTTAATAGCAAGCACACACACACACACACACACACACACACACACACACATACACATAAAGACACACACACACAGACATAAACACACACACATGCATGGCTAAATATATGACTCATGAATCAAGTCTTTAAAATACTAATTTTCTTTGTGTTTTCTGCACAAAGAAAGTGGCTTCTAAAGATGTGGCTTGGACTTTCACATTAACTCACACTAACTGAGCCAGACAAACACTAGAGAGGGCTAACCTTCTCTGCCCAGGTAACTCCTACAACTAAGGAAAGCAAAAATCCTGTTTTCACCCCAAATCTCTCTCTTCTTATAAAAATATATTAGGAAACTGGTTAGTTTTACCATCCTCAAAATCACCCTGCTGTTTGTGTGTGTCCCATAATTCTGACAGTATTTCTGTGACTTTTAAAATAGCACTTTCGTCAGCACCGAGGCTGGTTAACATGAGATGCTTTCATGCCTGTGACTCCCCGTTTATCCTTCTAATATCTTGGTCCAGTCCCAACCTCTTAGGTGGTTAGTTCTGAACCAAACCATTTAAATATGAGCATAATGGCTAACACTTGCAATCCCAGCACTTTTGAGGCTGAGACAGGAGGATTGCTATGAAGTCATGGTCAGTCTCAGCTCCATATGAGCTCTACACCAGCCTGCGCTAGGTGAGAGACGCTGTCTCAATAAGCCAACTTAAAAAAAAAAAGAAAGAAAGACTATTCCCCTAATTTCTTAGGGAAGTGGCAATGAACACACACAAGGGTAGTTAGGCCTAATCCCTCACACACAGCAAAGGGGTTGGCTGGGACTGGAGAGTGGTGGTCTTCAGACTGGGACTTCCAGCTTGGGCCACCAGCTGACTGTAAACAGCACACTCCTTGTCAAGTCCTCTACTCCTGATAAGCTTCTTCAGCTGTGGCAGTTTCCCACACTTCTCCCCAGGTGTTCAATAAAATGCCCTATGCAGGCCCAGGGACCATAACCCTAGGAATCTGCATTTCCAATCAGGCTTCCCAGGGACTTCCTATGTACACTAAAATAGGAGAATTCTGCTAGGAAAACTTAGTCACAAGTTCAATGAAGGATTGTGATTTATTTATGCATGTGTGTGCACATGCATATTTGTACATGTACATGGAGGAAGCCAGAGGACAACTTTGGGTGTTGTTACTCAGGAGTTG